>VMDO01025803.1:0-27681 GCA_007922755.1 Pedetes capensis | reverse complement strand
TTTTTTAAAACAACTAAATTATTTAAAATGTATTAAAATATTACTGTGCTCCAGATAGAGAGAACCTCAAATATATTTTGTGTGGCAATTTTTGGACAAATAAAAGTTCAGGAAAATATTACTTTAAAAATGGCTTGTATCATGAGAGACTGCAGAAAAATGTGAATCTTGTATAATGTCAAAAAGCTAGATAAAGACAATTAATTATAACTTAATTAAATAAGCAGGGATTTGTTATGAACTTAAATACTAGACATTGGATATTTATAATTAATTAATATGACGAACTCAATGTCCTGGCATAATGTCATTTTTAGTTGGTTCTATAATATTTGATCTTAAAAATAAAAAATGAAAATTATGAACTATTTAAGTTTCATTCTTCACTCAAGAGAAATAAAAAATACAAGGTTCTTAAGGAAACTGATAGAGCACAGAGGTTTTGAGTCTATTTAACATATCTTCTCACTGACATAGCATCATAATTTATAGTTGCTTTGATAAAATTACAGCATTCTAGCCATGATATTTTTTCTCTCTCTAACAACTGAGTTTTGCATAATCAATCAATTCTGCCATAAAAAGGACCCAATTTGGTAATTAAAACAATCAGAACAATATTTCATCCATTTTGACTATTATTCAAGCAGATTAAAATAAACTACATAATTATTATAATAAAAGATGTAATTATACCATTTTCTGGGCATCTGGCTGTAGTCTCTTTGTTTTATGCAATACTAGGAGTATAAATGATTTTAAAAATCAAAATTTTATATTAAAATTTACCTCACATCTGTACAATACTTTATAATTTCATTAACTTAGCAAATATTTGCACAGTACCGATTATAAACAAGGCACTGGGCTAAAGTCTATGCAGTCAGCATAAACATGTTGTCTTGTTGTTATTGTTAGATGCCATTGAGACATGTTCAACTCACAGTGACCCTCATAGGGTTTTCAATGGCTGATTGCTTCAGGATTGCTTCAGGAATGAATTGCCACATCCTTCACCCTTTTCTGTTTTTTGTTTGTTGTTTGATTTTGGGGTGCTACGGATCGAACCCTGGTCCTCAGAGAGTGTGGAGCAGTGCTTTATCAACTAAGATAAACCCTAGCCCCCATGCATAAACATAGTGCACAATAAATCTAGACCTACAATCACAGACCTACCACTTACTCTTGAAAAATAGCAGGTGTAATGAGGTGTTGGGTATCTCCAGGAGATAGAGAGGAAGTATGGTTGGGATAGGGGCCTGTCTAGATTGCCTTGAGGACTGATATCTACCCTCTAGAGGAAGATGGCTCCTAGTGACCTTTGTCGCACATCAGGGTCTTCTTGGTGTCCAGTAAGCCAAGATGGCCCCTCCCCTCTCAGATTCCCTGCCACCTGCTTGGTTACTCCCAGTCCTCACCCTGCTCTCTGATTGGCCACTAAAGAACATCCCCTATTGGCCAGAAAGTGACATCCAGTTTCACCCTAAATTAGAATTTCACCCTAAATTCATCCTAATTGGTTGCACCCAGCCTCTCATATCACCACCTGATTGGTTGATTGACATCTTGAGGCAGTTACCCAAAGACTATATAAGAGCTCCCTTGCCACTCTGGATGTTCTGCCATTCCACCACAGATGGGCCACACCATTGTCTGATCAAGAAAGAAGACTGCCTGCCATCGCAGAGGCCACCCCATAGTGGGACCAAGACATAGATCATCAGAGATGACCATCGCAGAAAGCAACCCTTAGACCTGTGTGGCACCTAAGAGCTGTGTAACACTTTAAGCTGCAGCACTTTTAAGTGCTGTACAATAAAGAGCTGTGCTTTTAAGACGCATCCCAAAGCCATCCTTGACTCCACCGTTCTCACCAGTCCCCTGGTGTGAGGTTCTGATCTTGGTTGGAGAAGAACTAGCCCGGTCCTGGCCACAGGGAGGGGCGACCCACAATGGAAATTATACTATGGCTAACTACAGAGCTGAGAAATAAAGCATTGAACAACTCAGTCCATTCATAGAAGCTTAAAGAAACGTTTATCCAGGAAATAATTTCCTTGTGCCAAACAGACCTAGAAGTGACAGAAAGTGCAAGAAAAAGTAATGAGGTAGGTGTGGGAGGACATGAGTCTGAATAGTTATTAAAGAAACAGTTGTGAACTTATAAACCCTTCCAGTTCAGGACCATGTGTCAAAGGTGCCATGTGGAAAATTCCTTTTCAATTAATCCCAGGAGAGGATGCTATAAAATTTGAATTTTAGAAAGATTACTCTATCTGCAGAGGAAAGAATGCCCTAGAAGGGGGCAAGAAAGAAGAGAGGTTGGAAAGCTTGGAGATATGTCCCATGATTTGTTGTTGTTGTTAGGTGTCATGGAATCAGGTCTCACTCATAGTGACCCTATGTACAACAGAATGAAACACTCCCCTACACTTTGCCATGCCCAGCACTATTGTCAGTGCCTCTCTGCTATACATAGGGTTTACAAAGGTAGATTTTTCTGGAGTGGATTGCCAGGTACTTTTCCCTAGACTTCAGCACCTGGTATTCCCAGGCGGTATCCCATCCAAGGACTAACCAGGCCGACCTTGCTTAGCTTCCCATATCAGGCGAGATAAGATGCCAGGGTGCTATGTCTGAAGACTCCATGGTCTATGGTAACAATAATACTGGTTTACATTGGGATGAAAAAACAAGACAGAGGATAGACTTGAATGGTTCAGTGAATATAATCCATAGGCTTTGGTGATTACTTGGATAAATATAGAGTAGATAAGAAATGATGATCACTGAATATTATCCATTGTTTTTTAATTTCATGAGAAATTGGATTTTCTTTTTGTTTGTTTTTATCTCCCTGGATTGGTAAATGATGATGGGGTACAGAGTAATACAGCATTGGCTTTTTTCCATTATGCATCCATTACATCACTTCTGGCAATGCTTTCATCAACCCACAAGGTTTATGGAGACTTATGGTTTATATGTTGTTGTTGTTAGGTGCTGTGGAGGCCATGTCGGACTCATAGCCACCCTATATACAACAGGAGAAACACTATTATCAGTGCTTCTCTGCTATTCCTAGGCTTTTCAATGGCAGATTGATATTTGGGAGTGGGTTGCTGGTTCCGTCTCCCAATCCTACATCACCTGGTATTCCCAGGTAGTCTCCCATCCAAGTACTAACCAGGCCTGACCCTGCTTAGCTTCTGAGATCTAACAGGATCTGATGCCACAAGGCTATGGCTGCAGGCAGGGTTTATATGTAGTAAAACTCAAATGCATATTTGGGTTATATTCCCCTATTTTTCCAATGCACTTATGAAGTTGCATTGTTTACATTGCGATTATCCTCTCCCCCTTTCATCCCTCTACATTGGTTATCCAGTTTCTGATGTAGCCAAAGTTAGAACATTTTATTGCGTTAAGAGCATCTGTAAAACTGAAAATCAGTGTAAGAAAGTAAAATTAGAAGAAAAGATCCTGGTATTTCTGCTGGCAATGAAAGTAAGTTTTTCAAAAAGAAAGGATTTAACATGGGAAAAGGAAGGACTGAAAATACAACCTTTATATGAAATGATTTAGTTTACTGCTGTCATCCACCCTACTGTAGCTTAGATCTTGGAGCCATACAAAGAAAAATCTCTCTCCCCATCTGCTCACATATATATGTGTGTGCAAATGTCACATTATGTATTTAGACGATGTAATTTAATTCAGTTCATAGGGTACTTGCTCTGCGCTCTCAGGGGCCCTGGGTCCATTCCTCACCACCCAGGAAAAAAATGGGAGAAGGACCTGGCAGCCCACTCCTGAAGGTATTCCAAAACATTCAGCCCTCAAAAACTCTATGAATAGCACAGAAGCACTGCCAGGCATGGGGACATAGAGAGTGTGTCGCTCTGTTGTACACAGGGTCACTATGAATTAGGCCAGACTCAATGGCACCTAACAACAACAAAACATCTTATGCTACTAAGAAACATGAAGAAAAAAAAACATGCTTATGGAAATGTGTTTGTGTCCCTTTAATAACCTATACTGAAATCTGCACTAATCAAATTTCAAGATTTTCCAAACTTCCAAACTCCTTCAATTGTTCAGAGATTGTTAGCCTAGCAGGAAATTTACTGCAGTTTCACCTTCTAAACATTTTCTTACTCCTTGTCTTTTACTGATGTCTGGCTAATCCTGAAAATTTCATTTTACCTTCTGCCTTCACAAATGCTACCTATTTTTACTCAACTACTTGTGTACCATGGGAGAAGGATGTGGCAATCTACTCCCAGGGCAATCCTGAAACAATCAGCCATTGAAAACCCTATGAGAGTCGCTATGAGTCGGACACGACTCAACGGCCCCTACCAACCAACCAACAGCATGTGTACTAGCGGGTCGTATGTGTCTGAGTGCTCATTTGTTGTTGTTGTTGTTGTTGTTGTGAGGTGCCCTTAAGTGGGTATCTGACTCCGCATTCAACAAGCAAAACACTATTGTCAGTGCTTATCTGCTGTTCATAGGGTTTTCAACGGCGGGCTGATTTTTGGGGGTGGGTTGCCGGCTCCTTCTCGCAAGTACCTGGTGTTCCTAGGTGGTCTCCAGTCCCAGTAGGAATCAGGCCCAACTCTGCTTAGCTTCTGAGATCTGACTGGATGGTGATCCAGATGCTACAGTGGTATGGCTGCTCATTACCAGTTACAAAGTATTGCTCCTCTCTTTTCTCTCAGAATAAACTCTCTTTAAGTAAATTCTCTCAGAAGCCACCACTTGCTGCCCTTTCTTGCTGCTGTTATCTGCATATACCCTACTGGATCCTATGGATTCATTGGAGATTTTTAGCAATTAGCTTACTTCCTTCTTTCTAAAATAAGTCATATGAGCATTTAAAATTATTTCAAGGTTCATGGCAATAATCTATCCATTGCTTTGCCTCTTTCAATTTCTCACTAGCAAGAATCACAAAACTAACACACAAACACACACACACACACACACACACACACACACACACACCATGTGCTAAAAAAGTAGGTCCTTAAACTAAAGAGAATATTCAATGTGTCTCACACCAAACATTTCAATTTATTCTCTCATCTTTTCTGAAGAACCCTTTGTGTCTCCCTCTTGTTGCACTGCCTGCTCTTCTCTTGTCTCCCATCTCTTCCCCCAGGGAGCACTCTGTAGAGATCATCAATCCATGTGTCTGCAAGCTCTTAACTTCTAAAATGATTTTCTTTCTCTTCTTAATTCCTATAGGCTTACTAATGTACAACACAATTTCTAATCTTTAAAAATAATGAGATCCTATTGTTCTGTAGCTAGTATTCTATTTTCCCATTCTCTTTAACAGTAAAACTCACTGAATGAAATACCTCTACCCATTGTTTATTTTCTTCGCTCATTTCATATTTTAACTAATCTGCTGTTCCTATCACCTCATGTCAACTACTCTGACAGTGGTTGAAGTTACTTTCCCATTGCCAAATCATGTGACCATTTCTCAGTCATTGTAGGCTTTCATCAGTGCTTGATATCTGCACACTTCAGCGTCCTTGAAGCATCTACTTCAGATGAATTATAGAAAGGCAGAAATCAAAAGATTTTCTCTAACCTTTCCAGACTTGCTGTTTTATCTCTTTTGCTGTTTCTAGCCTTTTCCTAACCTCTAAATATTGTAATTAACAACTTCATTCCTTGGATGTCATCTCTGTCCTGTACATATTTATCCCATAAGAAATATCATTCAATTTCACTGTTTTAACTACCACCTAGTACCTAAGAACAACAACAAGAAGTACCAATAATTCCCAAAGTTATATCAGCAGCTCAGATTTCTCCCTGAAACTCTTAGTCTCATGCATATATTCCCTTAGACATTTAATGTTGTTGTTGTTAGGTGCCATCGAGTCCGTATCCGACTCATAGCGACCCTCATAGGGTTTTCAATGGCTGAGTGCTTCGGGATTGCCTTGGGAGTGGATTGCCAGGCCCTTCCCCCATTTTTGCAGTGCTGGGAATTGAACTCGGGGTCTCAGATACTGCAGCGCAGCGCTCTACCCACTGAGCTAAATCCCAGCCCCTTAGACATTTAATAAGTGTCTCAAACTTTATATACCTAAAATTTACTTTTAGTATTCTCTTCTCAGGCTTCTCTTTCTCAGTAAAAAATAATTCTATTCTTTCACCTTCCACTTATGCAGAAACTCTCAGAATCAACATTGCTATTTCCATTTTTATCATTCCTCATAGTCAGTTTATCAATAAATTCTGTCAATTTCGCCTTTAGAAAATAACCAAGTCAGAATTCTCTTTAAGAGATAATACTTATGTATAGTATTTTATGTTCATTTCATATCTTATTGGACAGCCTGGGCATTAGCTATCATTAAGAGATTACTGTAAATTTTAAGATATGACAATGTGGTAGTTTTGGCTAAGTAGGAATATATTCTCAATTTTTTGAAAATGTATCCTGGGTTTAACTCAGTTGATAGGTAGAGTGCTTCTATGTGCTCTGTGAGGCCCTGGGTTGGATCCCCAGTGCCTCAAGAGTGAGAGAAGAATCTTACAGCCCACTCCTAAAACCATTTCAAAATAGGCAGCCATTGAAAATCCTATGAACAGAAGAGAAGCACTGACATAGTGCTGGGCATGGCACAGTGTTAGGGACTGTTTTGTTCTATTGTTTATAGGGTCTCAATGGGTCAGACCTGACTCCATGGCACCTAACAACAGCAACAGCTCCTTCAGACCTACATGCTTAATCCATGCTACCAAGGTCTATTTTATTTTCTGGTTTACTACAATAGGTATTCTTCCTGAAACTACCCTTGCCTCTCTAATTTATTCTCCTCATCGTTAGAGTAATAGATTCAAAATGTAATCCAGATCTTATCATCGCATATATGATATCCAGTGATATTCCATTTTATGTAGAATAAAATTCAAATTTTGTCTTATTATGTAAAGGAGGTCACATAACATTATTTTTCAATTCTCCAATGAGATTCTCTCCCTGTTCACTGTGTTTCTGTCAACTTGATCTCTTGTTAGCACCAAATAAAAATTGATAAGGAGACTCTGAGAAGGTGAATAAATTGATGACATTTCAATTACTTTTAATTAGTAGTCTGTTTGAAAAGTCTATTATTCTAAATGTGTATCATACAGCCCCTCATCCTATGATGTAATGTGTCATCAAGGAGTGGATGGAGACATTAATTGAATTGGAGATCATAGGATATGTGCTCTTTTTGAGGTAGGGATGCTTAGGGTTAATATACTATTGTCCTACAGAATTGAATTTTAGTCAAATATAGGGACTTTCTGTGCATAGTGACATAATGGAAATAATTTTGAATTCAAGAAGAGTTATTTGATATACTCAAATTACTTATTAAAGAAATGCACAGTGATTTGGGTGTTGTGTTATTTCCTTAAAACATTTGATTTCCCAAAGCCTTCCTAATATTTAAGTATTCTCTTAAAATCAAGCTATTGCTTCTACAAATCTATGTTTCCACGGCTTTTTCTTGGTATTTTCTATGCTCATTCCTGAAATTGAGGGCTCACTGCCACTGATTTTAAGGCACAGACAAGAGCAAGCAGACATGAAAAAGAGCAAAAGTGATATTCCTTGAGAGACTCAAAAGAGAAGGTAGTTTGTTTCAAGTTTGGATTTATTTACTTGTCCATATTTAATGCAAAACCTGCACACTTATTAAAATAAGTACTCTACTATCATTATATGAAAATGCCTGTAGTCCCAGTTACTCTGGAGGCAGAGGCAAGAGGACTGCTAATTCATGACCAGAAATAGCCTGCATAACTTAGTGAGACCCTGTCGCTAAATCAAAAGTAAACAAATGGGGATGGGAGTGCATCTCAGAGGTGGAGCATTTGCAAACCATGCATGAGGCTCTGGGTTCAATCTCCTCATATGCCAATAACAACAACAACAACAACAACAACAACAACAAAAACAACAACAGTAAAGGAAATGCATTTGAACTTTCTGCAGATCACTGGGCTATAGATCCTCTGGAATTCCTTATTGTATCCAAATGGTAGCAATTGCTTTGCTATCACTAGGAAACAAAAGTAGGTGTAAATAAAAGGTATCTTCATGTTTAGAAACTAGGTAGGACATCTAGGTGTGTTTGCCAAGCAGATGATGAAGGAAGGAAGGAAGGAGGGTTTCTGCTTCTCTTTAAACCCATCAAGGATTCAGCCTAGTTTATTTTCTAGATAGTTGGAGGAGACTGAAATCACCTGGTGTTCCTCTCTAACTTTCCCTTTAATTATAAAAACTCTTCTGTCCAAACTCTGCAAAGGAAAGAAGGGAGAATAGTCTTCCAGGCTATGAAAGCTTTGTTCATCCATCATACCAACGGTATAATAAAGATCTTAGAGACCTATTGTCTGACAACCCATTGCCCTTTCAGCTGATGGACAACTCAAGATATGCAATGCAACCTAATTACCAAATGAGAGCTGGGCAGCACTAGGAATCAATATGTTTTCATGAAATTATCCAACTATTTTAGTGAAGTACTTAGAACAGTAGGTTAAGTACACAAACCTCTTTCAAATACTAATTAGCATTTAAATGTTCTCACAAAATATAGAAAATGCACTTTAAGCATCTGATTCCAAGTTATATATTTAGGATAAAAACTAAAGTCAAAAACAAAAACAAAGAAAAACTATATCTCAGCAAAGTTGAAAATGTGTTGAAAATTTTTGACTTGTGCTACGAAAAGAGAAATATGTTTTTCTCTGCTAAGAGCATTTTTACTTCACTGTTTTCTTAAATATAGTTGAGATACACAATGTTAACTAATAACCTGTGTGAGGCTCTTTGGTAGATGCAGTAAAAAGAAAGGAGAAGAAAAATGTTATGGTAACACAAGGTCTTTTACATCATAGATCATGTTTCACCCCGTCCTTCAAACTGAATATCATTCTCTTATAAGGCACCTGTTTTCATAGCACATATTTAGCTATGTGATATCATAATTGGCCTTTGTTCACTGTTAGTGCTAAAACTTCATTCCATATTCTGCATGCTCTAATAACTAGAGCTATTAACTATTCTTAAATTAGAAGATGATTTTTTAACTTGTTAATCTTAGAACAGTAAAATTTACAAAATTCTTTTCCCCACAACTTGATATATGAGAATAAAAGGACTTTTTCCTTTTTCAATACTGTAAAAATTGGAATGTTATGATTGATATTGAATTGACCCCAAATACATCCAAAGTTGTAAAAGCTCTTAATTGAGTTCCCATGTCACCAAGCCTTTTTTGACCTTGTATATTTCTGCTCATATTTATGATCAGTGCTGAAAATACAAAAATAAGATATGATGTGCTTTAAAGCTCAGAACATAATTCTTATTTATCTGGTTTGGCATGGGTAAGTGTATTACATTAATATGATATTATAATCTTAATTCCATTTTTATATAAATATTTATTGCATTATTTTTGTATTCTTAAGTATTCAAGTTGCAGAATGCTCACACATACAAATATACATGTCTGCTTGTGTTTGTATTTTCATATTTTATCTACTGAAAGTTTGTGTCCCCTACATCAGTTATGCTGACATCCTAACTTCTAATGTGATGGTATGAAGAAGTGAAGGCTTTTGGAGATGATTAGGTCCTGCAGACAGAGCTCTCAGGAATGGGATTGGTATCCTTGTACCACAGACCTAGAATAGCTCCCTTCCCCTATCTGCCCTGGAGAACAGAGCAAGAAAATGCCTTCCTATGAACCAGCAGCCTACAGCCTTACCACTGTGGCATCCGATCCCTTCAGATCTCGAAGCTAAGCAGGGTCAGACCTGGTTAGTATTTGAATGGGAGACTGCCTGGGAACACCAGGTGGTGTAGGCTTGCGAGAAGGACCCAGCAACCTACTCCCAATGAATAATCAGCCATTGAAAACCCTATGAATGGGAGAGAATCACTGACAATAGTGCTTTGCCTGTTATACATAGGGCTGCTGTGAGTTGGACAATGATTCTATAGCACCTAACAACCACCACAAATGAGTTAGGAGGTGGGTCCCCACTAGATGCCAAAGCTGCCAATAACATGATCTTGGACTTTCCAGTGTCCATACTGTGAGAAATAAATTTCTGTCATTTATACCCAACCAATTTATGGAATTTTGCCATAGCACCCCAAACAAGTTCAGATGATATATGTATGTACATAAACAAAAACACATTTGAATTATTCCATTCATCTTTAAATATTAACGTTGGGAGTTTGTAGAAAGCTGTGATGTTCAGTATATGAAGTTTCATACAAGTAATTAATCAGCCTACTACATTGCCTGTGGATTAAATTGGAGGCAGTATGACTGACTTATGAGTTCATGAATTAATTTTAAGTTGTCTTAGTAAAATTCAGTGATATTAAATTCATTTCAGTTGGGTACATAATTAGAATAAATGTTACAATTAATTAATTTAATTTAAAAGCTTATCTTTTGTCAGTTTTAAAGATTGCACAGATATTGGAACACTTAATTAAATGAAATCAATAATAGAACTTGGTCAAATTATAAATATATCACAGTCATAGAAAATTCCTCTAGGAGGAACCAAAAACTAAGTTGAAACTTATCTGATGCCCTAATTTAATGTAAAGAGATTCCTGTATGCAAAAGGAAGCAGAGAAAATGACCTTTGGGGAAACAGAATTTTATTTATCATTTTCTGTTACCCAGAATCACCGTTTCTCCCATGTTATGGTTTGAATCTTAAATGATCCCTGATGTTCTTGTGTTAAGGGATTAGTTGCCAGTAGGTGGGGATTAGGAAGAGCCTGAGGGTATTAAATCCTCACATCTCACTTTTCAAATACAAGTCTTTTAGGCACAGGTTATAGTCTATGTTATCCACTATTTTCATTTAACTGTTAAACTATTATGGTGAACATAATAAACAGATGAGGCACATGTTAAAATCCTCCCAGGGTGCCTGATTGCCCCAGTGAAAAGTGATTTGAAACAGAATGCTACACTATTTGGATTAGAATATGAACTTTCATGAAAATGGAAAAAAATATTATCTATAAAAAGTATATTTCTTGTTCATAGTAGTTTTCTTTGCTTTTCTTTATTTCTTTCTGTGTGCATTCTCTTTATTTCCTTTCTGTCTGTGTGTGTGTCTATGTGGTACTGGGGAACTGAACCCTGGGCCTCATGCAAGCTTTTCGCAGGCTGTCAACACTGAGCTGCATTCCCAGCCCATTTTTTACTTCGTATTTTGAGACAGGGTCTCTTTAAATTAGGCAGATTGTCTCAGACCTTGATCTTGCCATCCTTCTACCTCCACCTCATAAGTCACTGGGGATGCACTACCACACCTGGCTTCTCAGGGTAGTTTTCAAATGTAATCATTTACTACTTTAAATCTGTTAAAGGACAGAAAGGTAACTTAAAGTATCTGTTCTGATGTTTCTTTTTCATATGTGTATTTTGGTCATATATCTTACTTATATACTAAAAGTCAGGCACAATTTCATACTGTAAATAAAGCAAACAAATGATGGTTTGCTTGAGACTTACCGATCGATAGGAAAAGACAAAAAGAGGGTGCTTGGTGTACACTAAAACAATGTGAGGAATTAAAGACTGGCTGCTCCAATGGCTTATTAAGGAAGGCCCCTCAGAAGAGATGGTAAAATGACATAGGACATGAAGAGTGATCTGCAAGAGGAGTACTACATATCGCATGAATCAGTGTACTACAGCATCTATATTTTAAAATACTATATTTTGACATTTATATTTGTGTTGTTGTTAGTAGGTGCCCTCACGTCAGTATTTGACTTACAGTGACCCTATGTACAATAGGGGAAACACTATTGCCAGTGCTTCTCTGCTATTAATTGGGTTTTCAATGGCACAGTGTTTTTGGGGAGTGGGTTGCCAGGTCCTTCGCCCAGGACTACAGTAGGTGGTGTTCCCAGGAGGACTCCCATCCAAGTACTAAACAAGTCAGACCCTGCTTAGCTTCTGAGATCTGATGAGATCGGACACCACAGTGGTACAACTGCGGTAATTTCTGAGGTACACGGTGATAATTTAATACACACATACATTTTTTAATAATCATATCAGGAAAGTAAGCATTTCTATCTCCTTAAACTTTAAAATATATTTAACAAACACATAATAATTGTACATATTTACCAGGTACAGTGTAATAGTATAATATATGTAAACATATGTACTGATCTAATCACAGTAACATTTATATTTTTTTTAGTATTTTTTGACTGCAACCATATCACTGTGGTGTCTGTTCAAGGTTGGGCCTGGTTAGTACTTGGATGGGAGACCACATGGGAATACCAGGTGCTGTAGGCTTGGGAGAAGGACCCGGCAACCCACTCCCATAAAGCAATCAGCCATTGCAAACCCTATGAACAGCAGAGAAACACTGACAATAGTGTTTCACCTATTGTACATGGGGTGCCTATCAGTCAGACACCAACTCCACAGGCACCTAACAACAATTAATATGTGTGTGTGAAGGTTTGAGCTCCTATAAGTTTTTATAAATTATGTAATATAATTATTGTAAGCTAATGTCACCCCAATGTTGTAGAATTATAATTTATTACTTCTATCTTACTATGTTATGGTACTGGTTACCTAACCTCCCTCAGACCTACTCCCAACTCACCCAGCTCCTTGTGAGTCTATATTGAGATTGAAACTTTTTAAAATCCACATATAAGAGAGAATATAAAGAATTTATTTTTCTCTGTCTGACTTATTTCACTTAACATAATGTCCTCCAGTTCCCTCCAATTTGCTGCAAATGATAGGTTATCATTTCTGTTTAATGGTGGAATAATAGTCCATTGCATATATGCACCACAATATTTTCTTTATCCATTCAGCTGTTGGTCATATCTGGGTTGATTTTATATCTTAGCTATTATAAGTAGTACACCAATAAACATAAGCATACAAGTATCAGTTTGATATATTGATATTATTGTCTCTGGATATATGCCCAGAAATAAACCCATGAATTTACAGCCAACTCATTCTCCACAAATGCACCCAAAACATACATTAACAAAGGGATAGCTTCTTTACTGGGGCTAAGATTTATCTCAGATGGTAGAGCACTGCTCTGTAGTCTCCAAAGTCCTGGGTTCAATTCTCAGCAACACAAAAATGGGAGAAGGATGTGGCAATCCACTCCCAAGGCAATCCTGAAAGAATCAGCCATTGAAAAACCCTATGAGGTTCGATATGAGTCAGACACGATTTGATGACAAAAACACAACAAAGCTTCTTCACTAAAGGGTGTTGGAAAATTTAAAATTTACATGTAAAAAAGCTGAAACTTTACCCTATCTCTTTACGTATGCAAAAATAGCCATGAAAATATATGAAAGATATAAATACAAGATGTGAAAGTACTCGAAAAAACATAGGAGAAACACTCTTTTGGACAGACAACACTTTTTTGGATAAGACCCCAACAGGCAACAATTTTTGGATAAGAATCCTAAGGCAAAAATAAACAAACCATATTTGATTAAACTAAGAACCTTCTTCACAGCAAAACAAACAAACAAGAAACAACAAGAAGAGACAACCTACAGAATGGGAGGAAATTATTTCCTATAAAGTATAAATATGACAAAGGATTAAAACCTAGGATACATAAGAAACTCAAAATAAGAAAAAAGCAAATAATTTAAAATGGCAAAATGATATGAATATATATTTCCCAAAAGAAGAAATTCAAATGGCCAACAAATTTATGAAAAACTGTTTAAAATATTAGCCATTAGGAAAATGCAAATCCAAACCACAATGAGGTATCATCATAATCCTGTCAGAATAGCTATTGTCAAAAAAAAATAACATATGGTAATGAAAATGTGACTCAAATACCATTACAGGAAAGTAAATATAGCCATCATGGACAAATATGGAGAATCTTCAAAAATGTTAAAAATGTAGCTACCATATGATCTCACAATCTCACTGCATGCTACATTTACAAGGAAATGAAATCAATATGTTGAAGAAATATCTGCATGTTCATGTTCATTGCATCATTTTTGACAATAGGTAAGACACAGAAACAAAATAAGTGCCCAAGAATTGATAAATGGATCAAGAAAATGTGGTATGTACATATAATGGAATAGCATCCAACCATAAAAGAAATGAAATCCCGGTATTTGTGATAACATGCTGGACCTGGCCATTAGTGCATTAAGTGAAATAAGCCAGGCACAGATCGAGAAGCACCACATAATCTCTTTTATATAGGGATTCTGAAAAAATTGATATCATAGATGTTGAAAGAATAGTGATTACTAGAGACCAGGAAGATAGGAGGCATGGAGGGATGGGGCAAAGTTGATTAATGGGAATTAATTTATAGTTAGACAGAAGTAAGAATTTCTGGTGAACTATATTTTTGGCATAATTATAGATAACAATTTACTGCCTATTTCAAAAAAATGCAGAAAAAATTTTGAATGTTTTCACCATAATGACAAATGAGAAGATATATTTAGCCTGATTTAAATATTACACAAAATATTTTGGTGATGTATAAACATCATGTTACCCTGTCAATGTGTGAAATTTTTAATGTTTTATATATCAGTTATAATAAATTTAATTAAAACTAAAAGCTAAAGATAGATCTACCCCATGGGAACTTTTGTGATTGTCCTCTAAAGGGCTCTTCTTGTAATCTTGTCTAAGTAATGGTGACTCCATTTATTCTTCCGTTTCTCAGGCAAAATTTTTGGCATCATGGTTGACTACCCTCTCTCTCTCCATATCTCATCTACTGGCCTATCATAAAGGCTTTCTGCCTTCAAAATACATCCAAGATCTGATCACTTCAGTAAGTTGTACTAACTTCCACTTCCAAATAATCATCATCCGTCACCTAAATTATTTCAGTAACTTCCTACTGGCCTCCCTCCTTCTAACCTTGAACCATCTGTATTCTTCCTAGTACTGCAATGAAATGATCTTTTATATAATGTAAATTGTTTGTGAAAATCCTCAAATTCCTCAGACTGGATGCAAAAATCTTTCAAAGACCCACAGGGCACTAAACATTGTGATTTTCCTTTCACCTCTCACCTCCCTAACTTCATTTAGTACTATTATCCTAGTTAAATCCACTCTGATTACATTGTCCCACCTGATGCACTTGGAAAACGCTAGGCATATGACCATCTCATGGCCTTTATTTTCTACTCCTTCTGCTGAAAAACTCTTCCTTGAAACAATTGCACTGCTTACCCCTCTACTTCTTCAAGTCTCCAGTTGCCCAATTCAAGCTAAGCTTACAGAAGTTTGAGTTCTCCATGGCTTCCCTCACTTGAGACTTTCCCATCATTGTTCTTAGGTGCCATGTGTACAACAGAAGATGAAACACTCCCTGGCACTGTGCCATGCCCAGCACTATGTCAGTGCTTCTCTGCTCTTCATAGGGTTTTCAGTTGCTAATTGTTTCATAATTGTTTCAGGAGTAGGCTGCCAGGTCCTTCTCCCATTTCTGTGATGCTGGGGATGGAACTCAGTGTCTCAGAGCTCATACAGCAGCAATCTCCCAACTGAGTTAAATCCTAGCCCCAACCTGAGACTGTCCTTGTACTTGAGACTAGCCTGCTGCAAATTTGGAATCATCATGGACTCTCAGATTTGATAATTCTCTAGAAATAATGGCAGAAGTCAGGAAAGTTCTATAATTATAATTGTAGATGCATGACAGCTGAAGAATTCAATTCAGAACCATGCAAGGAAGGAGGCATATAAAGTCAAATCTTTCTTAGGAGATTCCAAATACGGAGCTTCTCTGTCCTCCAAGATGTTTTCCCCTCAGGTCCTGAATTGTAGCAATGTACACATGGGGCATCACCAAACCAGGGAGCTCACCTGAGTTTTCTTCCCATATTATTTATTTGGATTTCCTCAAATAGGCATGATTGATTGCATCATTGCTCCTATGGTTTGGCTCAATCTTCAACCTCCTTTCCCTAGACACCAGGCTATCACATGGTTGGAAGTTTCAATTGTGTAACTACACATTGAGTCTTCCTGGCAGAGCCAATGCCCATTCTAAGACGATCATGTGACCAGGCATATCTGGGTATTCTCATTCACCAAAAGTACCAGATGCCCATGATGAGGTACTTTGTTAGTATAAACTACCAGTTTATACTATCAGTGTCTCAAAGTTCCTGAAGGTTAGAGGTTACTTCAAAGAAACCAAAGACAAAGGCAAATAAAATATGTGGAATGTAGGAAAATGGACTTCATAGAAGTTGACTAGAGATGGTAGAGAAAATGGGAGTGGGAGAGATGAGGAAGCAACCCTATGTACAACAGAATAATGCACTGCCCAACACCGTGTCATGCACATAATCTTTTAATGTTTAAACCCAATGTTTCAGTCACTGTGTTAATTCACATTTTGAGTCATACCGCATCAGCAAAAGGGGTTCCCAGAGACTTTACTCCATTCCCATTGGTATGATCTACTCTACTTTGAGGAGGCAGCTCTTCCCCAGTCGTTTCTTGAATGCCTTCCAGCCTGGAGGTCTCATTTTCCAGCAGTATATTTGACAGTGCTTTTCTGCTATTCGTAAGGTTTTCAATGGAGGATAATTGTTTCAGGAGTGAGCTGCCATGTCCTTCTTCCTAGTCTTAGTCTGGAAGCTCAGCTGAATCCTGACCATTGTGGGTGGCCTGCCTAGAATCTGAAATACCAGTGGCATGGCTTTTAACATCACAGTAACACACAAGCCCCAACAGCACAACAAGCTAACAGACATGTGGGGGTTGAGATAGTATATGAATAAATTGTTTTATTTAATGTATGAATTTGTTTCTGAATTCAATTTCTCTTATAGCCCCTCTATACCTTAAGCTAGAATTTTATTTATGTGTTATAACATTGAATATGAACATGTTAATATTTGCATATTGGTGAGCTCCTGCCCTCTTAGGACAGTGAAATATTTAACTGGATTTTCAATTTACAATGCAGTATATTTTAAGTCAAATTGAAATATATTCACTTTAAAATCAATTATGTAACTTAATAAGAAAAAAAGTTAAATAAGTTATAAATTATAAGTCCCTGAATTCTTAACCAAGGAAAGTCTTAATAATACCTGTACTAGGATTGAGTAAGCAAGGCTGGATTTCTATAAACCCCAAAAAAACTTAATATGAAACAAAGTGCACATTTCTTCTTACTAGAGCTTATCTTTTTTGTTAATCTAGTCATAGAAAAGCATTAGATATTTGCTCAAGTATCAATGACAGGCATGTAATTTTCTGAAACACAGATGTCAGGAAGTTAATTTCTGCCTTTTTTGGTTAAATAGGTTGTATCTCACAGCCTTTGAAACCTACATAACAGGAAAATTGTCATGGAAGAACTTTAAACTATCTTGGTATGCCACAAAATAGAAAAAGAACCTGGTAATAAAAATACAGTATGAACTTCTCTATGTCTTGAAATATTCTACATATAATCACACTGAAGTCTTTATTTTGTGACAAAAATAGATATTGCCTGCAAGAAATAGCAAACTCAAGATGTTTGAATGGATTTTATAATTTTGAGCCCAGAATTATATAGTGTTCCAGAATTGTGTGTCTGGGCATTCTGCTGTATTTCACAAGCTTTTAATTGATACAGACAGGAAAAGAATTCTATCTCTTTGTAAGTTTTAGTCTTAAGAGATTTCTTCAAATTATAGAGTAAACTGCTCTTTCACTTCAATAGCTACTTCAATCATGTTTTTGAAAACTATATCTGCATCAGCAGGCAAAAGAATTTTATTATCTCTGAATTGCAATTTGGAATGTCAGAAGTTACTTTATAGGACAAAGTTTGTTAAATGACACTAGCTGTACCATTGGTGCTTTACTCTTGAACTCAAGTACAAGTCAGCTCTGTTTAAGTCACCACTTACAGAAGCCAGAAATGAATGTGCAGCTAAAACTGTGCCATAAGTTAATTAGAGTGGAATTAGAAGGAAAGTGGGCAATTTAGGAACATAAGAATTGCTGTACCGAATCGAACCAATGGTTCTCCTGGTTTAATATGCAGCCTCTAGCAGCTGTACTTGTTAGTTTCTACAGCTTTAAAAGAGTGGAAAAGAACTACATAATTCTCACAGACAAGAGTGCCATCTGTGATCTGGAGGAATTTTCTTCTTGACCTCTCTCAAATAATACCCTAAAGCAGGAGGTTCCAATCCTACTATGATACTGGTTTAGCTTGAATAGCTCTGGATATTAATAACCCTTATTAAATCATCCAATTCCTACTTAAAATCAACTACTCTATCAGGAAGCTATTTGTCTCTACAGTTCCTAAATTCACGGTTGAATATGCCTGGTTCTATGAGAAAATATGAATTTATGGAGCTTATTCACTTGAAGTTCTTGACAGTAAAATCTGCCTCTGGATATTTATGCTGGGCTAATACTTGCTTTTCACCTAAAGTCTGTTGGTTCAGAGCCCTGCCTCCCGCCTCCCAATAAGTATCGTCTCTACTAGCATTATTCCTAAATTTCTACATATTGACAATCGATAGATACTATGAATGATGAAGAGTTTTGTTTGCTAAACTTTTAGAAAAGTTCAACTGGAGTTTTTCATACATAATTTCAATTGAGGTAGAATGAACCTATGGTAAAGCAATGAATTACTTATAGTTATCACTTTAATTTTCTATTTATGATAAAAATACCAGTATCTACTTAATAGGTTTTTAAAATTATTCTAAATGCCAAGTTCAGGTCAATATTTATACAATAGTGCATTCACAGTAGACTTTGGTCAAAAAATCTTTCAAGAGTAGTAAAAGCTAGATACAGTCTAAACCATTTTATTAGGCTCTCATATATGTTAACAATGATATTCTAAATCTGTACCTCCAAGAGTAACTCCTTGTACCTTAGAATCAAAAATTCTAACATTACATCATTATTTGAACTAAGAAGCAGGTTCTTTGTTAATTTGTTTGTTAATTCTGCTCCCTCCCCTTAGCTTTCCCCATCTGACTTTCTGGCTCAGTTCTTTATTTCCTCTCATTTCAACCAGAATCCCATTCCTTTGGTTATTTTCCTTTCAAGAATGTATAACTTCAGGCTCTTCACACAATTTATATCCCTTCATTTAGACTTATTTTAGGATATATTCACTTTTGGTTCTTCATTTCCATGGATGTTCTTGCTTAGAAATTCCCAGAAGGAAAACATACCTCCCATATTTATTTGTATTTCTAGAGCCTAGATTAGTACCTAACTCCTAAAAACATAAAGAAATGGATGAGAAACTTATAGCATTACCAATGACCACATATTATAAGCCACTATAAAAAGCCTTTAAATTTCCATTTTTGTGATATTTATTGTGGTACAAGGTGCAAACGCCTGCAGCTGTAGCACTGTGATGTCTGAGCCTGTCAGATCTCAGAAGCTAAACAGAGTTGGACAGGAAACATTAGGTATTGTAGACTTGGGAGAAGAACCTGACAATCCACTCCCCCCCCCCAAAAAAAAAACAATCAGCCCTTGAAAACCTTATGAATAGCAGAGAAGCACTAACAATACTGTATCATCTGTTGTGTGTAGGACACTGACTTGACAGCACATAACAAGAACAACAAACAAAGTGTAAACTAATCTAAAACACACATATCTAAAAAATAGTGTCAACTGGTACTGATTTAAAAATCACATTTAGGAAATAAAGCTTTTCCAAAAAGAAGTAATAGCTGGAACAAAGACGAAGTGGGGAAGTAGAGGCAGGAAATATAGACAATGTTTCCTAAATCTTATTATCTCTTTTATGAATACATAATTTAAAAATAAGTTTGGAAATGTGGCTTGCACCATGTAGTTTAGCCTTATTCTGAACCTAGGTGGAAATTATGGAAGAATTTTTAATTAGTGAAACATAAGAGAATTAAAATGATCTTAAAAATGAGTTGAAGCAATTTCCTAGAACAATGAGCTCATTATGTAAAGACCCACATTGTATTCAGTCCCAAATTCAGGCAGTATCAATAAGGATGTGTAGAATGAAATAGTTCCAAGACTTACTGAGTAGATGATATAATACTCATTGTGAAAAGTTTGAGCATGGGGTAAGGGAAGAAAATGGAACAAAAGCAACTCTACTTTTTTGAATATGTTTATGTGTCAATCATGAAATATTTTATTGAAATTGAAAATACTTTTCTCCTTTTATGTAAAACAAAAATACATGCAAAAATTTGCTTTTAAATTTTTATCCCTACAATTTTTCCAACATGGTTTTACAAGATACAAAATGCTTAACTCAGTTCATTTGTTCTCAACATTATCAAAATATAGCCAAATTTTTCTGACGTGTCTAAAAATTATTAGCAATTGTAGATAATAATATTCATATTCTATCTAAAAACAATTTCCATAGAACTAAAATATCTCTATGTCATTATTCAGACATCCAAATGGAAGCCAGAGCAACCGCACAATATGGCCAGTCTTCAAAAGCACTGAACAAAACTACCTCACCTTGAACACAGAGTCACCGAGAATACATGGTAAACTACGTGCTCAACAATGCCGATTCTGGACACTATTTTTTCCCAAAGTCTTGGAAATTACAGGTGTGTGTCCTTCCTTCCTGCCTTCATTCCATCTTTCTTCCTTCCTTTTACCATCTGGTTAGTTAATAGATTGAAGATTATTTTAAAGGAAGAAAAGTAACACTATTAAAAAACAGTATTCAAGTGAGGGATTAAAATACATACCTATAACTTCATAGTTACTTCATTCTAACAAGTAAATTATTTTAACGACTTTATTCTAGCAAGTTTAGAGTGTTTTGAGCACTTACTATATGAGCATCCCTTTAGTAGATACTTTAGTGGTTAAAGAAACTGAAATATGAATTTCCTCCTGGAAGATCATAAAATCCAAATGGGGTCCTGTTATACTGTTCAGCCAATCTTGACTGGAATTAATTAAATAGATGAATAAATGAACGTAAAAAATAACCAATGTATATGGCTAAAATACAAAAAAATATGTAAAAACAAATATAATAAACTTGACCTCTTTGTATCTAGGGAAGGAAAACTTCCTAAATTTATATATTTAAAAACACAACCCCAATATTTACAAGTATTCTGAGCTTCAGAATATTTAGCTAAGATTACAAATACATACATACATATATACACATATATGTATACATATATATACATATATACACATATATATACACATATATGTATACATATATATACATATATATGTATATATGTATATATATACATATATGTGTATATATATGTATGTATGTATATATTTATTTATTGTTGTTGTTGTTAGGAGCCATCAAGTCGTGTCCGACTCATAGCGACCCTCATAGAGTTTTCAATGGCTGGTTGTTTCGGGATTGCCTTGGGAGTGGATTGCCATATCCTTCTCCCATTTTTTGCGGTGCTGGGAATTGAACTCGGGACCTCAGTGACCACAGAGCGGCACTCTACCAACTGAGCTAAATCCCAGCCCCTATGTATATTTGTATGTATATATATCTATGTGTGTACACACAGATATATGTATGTATAAGATTACAAATACATACATATATGTATGCTTATATGTATATATAATATATATGTATATATGTATGTATTTGGTATTATAATATATATAATAATACCATAAATAATAATTTAGTTAACTAAGCTTCAGTATATGAGTGCTAAAAAATATATAAGATGATGCTAGAAAAAATTGTTTCAGATTATCACATTATTTTTTTTTTCCTGATACTAGGAAGTGAACCCAGGACATCATGCGTATTCTGCAAGCATTCTAACCTTAGCTAACCCCTGAGCCTCCTTTTTAAATTTTCTTATTCTGAGACAGGGTTTCACTAAGTTATGCAGGCTGCCTCTGGCCTAAAACCTGTGATTCTCCTTCCTTCACCTCCTTAGTCACTGGGATTACAGACATGAGCCACCAGCTCTGCACCTGGCTCAGATTATCATACTATTTTAATATTCATTATTAAGAAAACATTTTAGTCAACTTGAGTTGATCAAGTGTATATCATCTTACTTTATTTTTTTCTGAGAAAAATGATACACATATTTAGCACGCTGCCTAATTTTAAAATACACAGATATTAGTAACTGGTGGGTTTAAGCCTATTTCAAATTTTATTTTCTATAAAAGTTATGGACTGTCAACCATTAAACATATTGCTGGCCAATTCTGACCTTCAGTGGGTCTGAGCACTCTGATTTTCAGACTATAGATACCAAAACACCTATGCTTTCAGTTTTTTGCTTAGAGAATCTGGGGATTAGTTTCCGACAAATATAAGAATTTCAGAGGTGCATTAGATCGTGTAATATACTTTTTGACTATCAGACATAACTCACTAAAATTATAATTGTGTACACCATCTGTTTGGAAGATGTTTCTGACACACTAGTGCTCTGTGTATTACCAAATGTTCTGTGACATAATATATATCCAGAGATGGGGCTCTGCATCCCTTGGCAGAGCAACAGTGTGGTCCTTGTGTCCTCTGGGTAAGAATAACAATGAGGTAACTCATTTAATCTGCCAAAAGACCCAAATAGATACCAATGAACATATCACAGACCACATAATCTTAATGTTTATTTAAAATATTCTTAAATGAGAATCCTAGTTTGAAGGAAAATAAATAAGGAGAGAGCAGTGGTGATTTTAAATGGTTTATTATAAGCCAGTCTGAGTCTTTTGATGGCTCTATCACAATTTACTTACTGATAAAATTTGAATACCAGCAATTTTTGAAGATAGGATTTGAAAAACCTGTTTCCAAATACCTGACACAAAACAGGTTGAATAAACAAATTCCAAAGTTTTGGATGATTGCTCCTTCCAGCAGTACTGGACAACTTTCTAGTTTAAGCAACACAGAATTTATAGAAATGCTACAACTTGCTCTGGATTACTACTTTGCTAAATTTAGTTCCAATGAGTCTTAAAACATAATTTTTTATTTGAGTACTATTTTTTTGAATATTTTCCCCAAAAGATTTTTATATTAAATGTTAGAAATTTGAAAGTTAATGCATGATACGGATATTTTAACAATAATGTATTTATTTTTAAAATGTTGCATTTAAACAAACACAACCAATTTGAAATCACATGTTTTGGAATTTATAAATAAGCAATGTAAATGGATGATTATGATTAAGAACATATCTACATGTCATGCCTTATGTTTTCCAAGTGTCAAAGTTTTGAATAATTCATCATTAATATTTTGAAAATTGATCTTATTTACATAATTTGTGCTGAAATTTTTCTGGGAGTTTTAAAAGGTAGCTCAACAAACAAAGGAAAATTTCAAAGAATTACTACTGACTGGCTTTCATAAAAGGAGAAAAGTTCACTCAAGGTGGAAGTGCAATAAGCTTTAAAAGTAGCACTTTTAATCAGTTTACATTTGAGCAATAAACGTTTTGAAAAATAATTATTCTGAAGACTTGCTTAAACACATGAATCCTACTACTTCACTCCCAGGCTATACTTCAGCCCATACCTATGCTGTTATTGCATGCACCTGCAAGATATAAAATGTACAGATTTTGTTTCAAATATTATCAAGTTCATATTTTCCCCAGAGTATTACTACATAGTATCTCATATTTATTTTAGAAAATAAAGGGAAATGGAGAAATGACCCATTAATGTCTTCAATGATATCAATATTTATACATTAAATATAAAAGAATAAAATTTTCTAAGGGAGAAAACTTAATGGCATTTAAATATCTAATAAAGAAATTGGGAGAAGGACCCAGCAATCCACTCCCAAAAATCAATCTGCCATTGAAAACCCCATAACAGCAGAGACGCACTGGCAATAGTGTTTTGCCTGTTGTATGTAGTGTCACTGTGAGTCAGATGCTGACTTGATGGCACCTCACAACAATAACAATAAAGAAATACATTAGGCACACTGGTTCATCTTTTGGTCTTTGAATAAATTATGAAATATTGTTACTTCCCAAAACTAAAGAAGATCACATCTAAATTTAAGACTTCAGATAGCCTTTGGTCACTTTGTAGAATCACTTACTGCAGTGCTAACTTGTCAACAGAAAGAGTGGAAAGGTGATTTAGAGAAAAACATCAAACTAGTTTTAGTATCATATATCTGCATTCTCCATCAACAAAACCAAACCAAAACAAATAAATAAAACTTAATTAAACTATTTATTTCACTTTAATAGTACATGAAGTCTTCACAGTAGCCTTCACACTAGCTGGAATTTAAAGTAGCTCAGTTTACCATCTTGCCTCACACGCAAATTATAACAGAAAAACTATAGTAATAAGTTTGTTGTCTACCAGCTAATAAGTTTGTGAGATACTACAGAAAGAATTACATGCAATTCCTGATAATTTTCATAACTGGTTGACCATAGAGAAATAAGAATGTGATGGAGGACAGAGGAGATTTTCAATGAGATTCCAAAAATGTGAATTATGGTGGTTATATTTCATTATGATGCTCAGCACAATTAGGTGTCAGTTTAATCTTCTTTCACTTTGTTAGCAATTTTTAGGTAAGTCATTTTTCTTGTATTATCTTCTGAATACTTGAGTCCTCTTAAAACTTATATGTTGAAATCCTAATCCCCAAGCTGATGGTATTAAAAATGGATCCTTTAGGAGGTAATGAGCTATGAGAGTAGAACATTCACCAATGAGAGTGGTGTTCTTATAAAAAGGATTGAGATAATATCCCAGTTCCTCTACATAAGGACAAAATAAGATTGCCTTCTATGGACTAGGAAGTAGGCCCTCACCAGACATCAAATCTGTTAGGGTCTTGATTTTGAAGTTTCTTCTTCCTGAAATATTAGGAATAGATTTAAGTTGTTTAACAGGAAACTCAGTATGTCACATTTTGTAAAAGCAGCCCAGATAAACTAAAACGTCTCCAATTTCTCAGACTTGACTAGTCTTACTTCTGCCCAATATTTCCTCAGTCTCTTTTATGATACCAATTAATAGTTTTGTAAATAAGAAAATCTTTTATTTTAAAATGTTATAATGTGGGCAAAACAAAGACAAAAGAAAGTAAATTGAGGAAGTTATGTTGATATAGTTAAGACCATATTATTTGCTATGTTACCTCCATGACTAGCACTCACCGTCTATCCCATGTATCATCAAACAAAATACTGATTCTTTTCTTTTATAATCCTGAAAACCCACACATTCAAAGCAGGTTGTCCCCATTTTGCATTCATGAAAATATTTTGTGCCACTTGAAATAATGTTGAAATAGTTAAACCACTCACATAAAGCTGATTAGTAATAATATATGTGTCAGGATGCTTAAACATTCATAAAGTATATTCATATTTACACATATAAAGTCATCTTAAACTTGTTTCCTATGAATATTCCTTAAAAATGCATACAAAACAGTCAAACACAGTGGCTCAGCTCATGCCTGTAATCTCCACAAATTGGGAGGCAGAAGCAGGAGGATCACAAGTTCAAGGCCAGGGGCAGCCTATGTAATTTAGCAAGAGCCTGTCTCAAGATTAAAAATGCAGATGAGACTGGGGGGGGCACCTCTTTGCAAAATATATCCAAGGCCCTGGGCTCCTGGGTTCATCCCTTAGTACCTCAAAATAAATAAATAAATATTTTAAAAATGAAAATAAATTCATACAAAAACTACTAGTCTTCATATAAAGAACTACTCTTTTTCTAAAAATTAGTCAGATCAAAAGCATGAATTAGGGCTGAGGATTTAGCTTAGATGGTAGAATGCTTGCTTAGCATGCCCTGAGGCCCTGGGTTCGATCCCCAGCACCACACACAGAAAAATGAATTAAGTGGAATTTATTTATGCATATTTTGTCATAAATATATGTATTCCAAGTGTACTTGCCACTCTACCATGAGGCAATTGCATTATAGGAAATAAAAACTGCATTATTTATTAATTTTCTTATCACATAAGAAGAATTTATAATCTGCCAGAATTTAACTTTATTCAAGTGTACCTAATCATTGATTTTTTTACAGAAATTTAGATTTTTTCCTATAGAATATAAAATGTACATGTATCTATATTAGGAAATTATATGCTGCCAGTATTGTATATTAATATGAGTAATGCTGGTATAACCTCCTCTCCATACAACCCCCTCCCCACCATATCACTTAACATTTTTGCTAAAGCCAACAAAGAGGGATTTTTTTGGGGGGGGAGGAAGTGTGTATGACTGCTAAGAGTACTGTTTTTGAAATTGACATTTTTCAATGACATAAATATATAAAACATGAAGTATTTATTACTAAAAAAGAAATCTTCCTAATATTGATTACCCATGAAAATATTAAAAAACTAGAAAGAGGAATGCAATTTCTAAATAACTAGGCATTTGTGGTATGTTTGATGGTGTTATCTTTCTTAGGTGGTTTGCAGTTAGCTATTTCTGAATATTTTTTTAGGACATGTTATGCATAAAAAGACATTTGCCAGGAATGTGATTTTTCAGGTGGGCCCGATGACACACGTCTGTAATCCTAATGACTAGGGAGGTGGAGGCAGGAGGATGGCAAGTTTGAGCCCTAGGTTCTATCCCCAGTACTGGGAAAAAAAAAAAAAAGATAAAAGAAAAAGAAGAAATGTGACTTGTGATTTCTCTTGTTTTTATTCTTCATTAATTAATTTGATAAATGTTTACAGAACTTATACTTGGTCACTGTGTCCTAGAAACTGCACTAGCAACTAAAGCTATATCAATAAAAATGAGAGTAGACTCACTCACAGTGAGGTGGTAGAGTCAGTGTCCAGGATCATCTAAAGCTTTTAAGAGAAGATACCGGCTCTGAATCCTAATGGAAAGGCGAAGTGGAGAGAAGCCAGATAAGCAGGGACCAGAGATGGAGTGTCTGGTGTGTCATGCTAAGGAATTTAAATCCCATCTAAAGCAAAGCCATTCAGTAATTTTAAATGGAAGTCAGACATGTTCTGCTTATTGATTCATGAATTAGCATTCACTGCATTCCAGAGTGTTTCTACCAAGCCTCCTTAGAGTTGCTAGGAGTGTTATATGGAATCACTGGCATAACTCTACCTCCGAGGTAGTGTCTTTCATTCAAATAGCTGCTTTTGCTTGCTGGTTTGTTTCAAGAATATACTAGCTTCTATTATTTTCATTTTATTTATTTATTTATTTTTTGAAAGACAACTTATATGATTTTCTCCATCCTTTTTTTAAATTATTTGTTCATTGTATTATTGTGGTGCTGAGGATAACACCAGTCTCATTAATGCTAGGCAAGTGCTCCACTACCAAGCCACATTCTCGATCCTTCATTTTCCTTATTTTTACTTTACATTTTATTTATATTGATTGTATTTATTCTTTAACAATTATTGTAAAAAGTACCCATACACTGGGACACATGCTTAAAGGCCCAGCTACTTGGGAAGCTGAGGCAGATGGATTGCAAATTTGAGGTTGGGAACAATTTGTGCAACTTAGCTAGGCCTTGTATCAAAAACAAAAAATTAAAGCACCTGGGATGCAGCTCA
>VMDO01025802.1:0-27677 GCA_007922755.1 Pedetes capensis | reverse complement strand
TGAATTGTGGTGCTGGAGACGTCTATTGAATATACCATGGACTGCCAAAAGAACCAACAGATCTGTCCTAGAAGAGGTACAACCAGAGTGCTCCTTGGAAGCAAAAATGGCCAAACTGCGTCTTACATATTTCGGACATGTAGTCAGGAGAGAACAATCCCTGGAGAAGGACATCATGTTTGGAAGAGTGGCAGGCCAACGCAAAAGAGGAAAACCCTCCACCAGATGGATTAACACAGTGTCTGCAACAATGGGCTTAAACATAAATAAGATGGTTTGCCTGGCACAGAATCGGCAAGTGTTTCGATCTGCTGTACATAGGGTCGCTATGAGTCGGACTCCACTCGACGGCACCTAACAACAACAACAACATGGAGTCTGATCCAACTCATAACGACCCTATGTACAATATAGGGTTTTCAATGGCTGATTGTTTTGTGATTGCTTTGGGAGTGGATTGCCACGTCCTCTCATTTCTGAGGTGCTGGGGAATCGAACCTAGCACCTCAGAGAGTACAAAACACCACCAACTGAGCTAAACTCCAACCCCAAAATGTTGTTGTTAGGTGTCACAGAGTCAGGTTTGAGTCATAGCAAACCTCATAAGGTTTTCAATGGCTGATTATTTTGGGAGTAGGCTGCCATGTCCTTCTCCCATTTTTGCAGTGCTAGGGATTGAACCCACAGCCTTAGAACATGCAGAGTGACACTCTACCAACTGAGCTAAACTCTAGCCCCAGTTGGAAACAAATAAAAAAATCACAACTTTGGGCCAATAGAAATAATTCATGGCATCCACTCACTAAGGAAAGGGAGATGCCTAAGGTGCCTTAGTCTTCCAGCTCTGAAAGCATGAGACTAATTGTGACCTCTATTAGGATTCAGAGCATTCTGTCTCCATGTCTAGGAAAATGTCTTCCCAAGTCCAGCTGGTACGTGGAATGACTGTAGTAAGAGAGGGAATAAGTGTTCAAGGTAAGTAGGGGTGTGTGTGCGCATGTGCACGAATGCCCACACCTGTATTAACACACACATATCTATGCACATTTCTTTCTAAGAAAGGGATTAAGACAAAGCCTTAGGGCATTCATATGAAATTATGTAACAAATAATCTAGCAGCCACTTCTGAGCAACAACTATGAACCGTTAGTGCTAGGGGGGATAAAAGAATCTAAAAGAATCAATTTTAGATTATCTCATCCAAGTTATTCTCATTTTGCAGATAAATAAGCCAGAGTAGTGAGTTTCTGTCCCTCAGCCTCAAATGGAATTCTTATCTTCTGCTTTCCAGTTACAACAAGCAGAACGGGGACAATGTCAGTCAGCCTTGCTCCTCAATAGACATCTAGTCTGATTGGGGAGGGAGAGAGGTAGAACTGGGTCTATGGTTGTTGTTTTATTAGGTGCTGTCGAGTTGGGTCTGACTCATAGCGACTCTATGTACAATAGAGTGAAACACTCCCCGACTATGCCAGGCACATGATCTTTTTTATGTTTAAGCTCATTGTTGCAGTCACTGTGTCAATCCATCTAATTAAGGATTTTCCTTTTTTTCATTGACCTATCACTCTCCCAAACTTAGATCTAGGCAATATGGGCCCCACTCTTGGCCTCTGCCAACTGTACCTTGCCCCACAGGCCAAGGAGTCTTTAAGGCCAAGGGAACACCCTAAGAGGATCCCATGTTCCTCATCTCTGAGTGCCCAAGACCTCGGAATTCCCTGCCCCTTTGGCTCCAGCCTCACTTCTAGGGGTGATGTAGCTTCTTTCCCAGGTCTGTCCTTCCGTAGATGAACCAACATCTGATACATCTGGTCCCAAGGGATGGACAAGGGAATTGTTTTCAAGGGAGTGGGGAAACTTAGATGGGTAGGATATCTACAAATGTGTACCTGTAGGAGTGAAGCAAAGAACTAATGGTAGGAAGAGAAGGCCAGGCAGCTGCACATTCCTGTTTCCAAATCCAAGGAGTCTAAAATTCTGCCCTTGAATGCACTTTATCAGGTAGTTGTGAAAGTCTGTATGTTCCAAGAGAAAGACAGACACATTTTATTTCATAATTTGCTTGCTTGCTCTGTACCTTGCTGATATTTCATTGTAAAGTATGTGGGCCTCCATCTGTCCTCTTAACCTGGGCCCTCTATGTCCACAAAGTTCATTCATTAAGTTCCATGAATATTTTTGAGCACTTACTATAAGCCAGGCTCCGTGATGGGCACTGACGACAACCAACATATGGAAGCCTTTCCCAGTGGAGCTTACCTTCCAGTGAGAGGAGACAAGTGATAGATAAATCAGTGGATCCTCTGCTAGGGACAGCTGTTTTGAGACCGATAAAGAGGGGAAAGAGTGTGGGCAGGGACCGCATTACAGTGTTAACTGGAGCAGTCAGGGATGACCTCTCCAGTAAGATGACATTCAGCTTATGGGGATCACTAGGAAAGAAGGCACCAAACAGAGGGAACAACCATGCAAAATGAAAAAGCAACTAGAATAAACCTTTGGAAAATTTTTTACTGAGCTTCTACTGAGCAAATCGTAAGTAAGGTTAATTAGCTATAATTTTTTCAAAGCACTGACAATTTTATATGGAAAAATACATTAAAAGATAACTATATTACAAAGCAGAACATGACAAATGTCAGAAGGAAGTCACAAGATGTTCAAAGAAGGGAGAGGTTGTATTTGGTAAGAGTGTTCAAGGAAAGCTTGATTGTGGAGTTGCATAAGAGCTGGGCTTTAAGGGGGGTCCTTGAAGGTTGAGGTAGGTTTGGGGAGCTAGAAGGCCGGACAGGTATGCCAGGTCGAGGGGATGAGTGGTCTGAACAAAGACATAAAGGCAGAGAGGGACATGAGATTTTTCTAGCCAGTGTGTTAGAGTAGTTGGAACAGTGGGTTACAGCCCTGGCTGCATGTTAAAATCACCTGGACTGCAGTAAACAAAACAAACCACCCCAGACCACACCTCTGAACAGTTAAAGGCAAATCTGCAGACAAGGCTTGGGCAGTACTCTCCTTAGATAGCTCCCCAGGATTCTGATGTATAGTCACTGGGACAAACTATTGAGCTAGAGTCTGAATCTGCCTTTCCACTAAAAGTGATAAGATGAGAAGAGCAGAGCAAAGGTGGGACAGAGCAAGGTCCTAAATGCGGGGCTAAAGGATGTGGACTTAATTTTGCAGGCAATGAAGTATCAGTAAAGATCTTTCTGAGATATTATTAGAGCTAAGCATAAGAGTTGGGCGCGGTGTCCCAGCAGCTCAGGAGGCAGAGACCAGAGGCAGTCTGCGTAATTTGGTAAGACCCTGTCTCAAAAAAAGTAAAAAAATGAGCTGGGGGTGCAGCTCAGTGGTACAGCACTTACAAAGCACACAAGTGCGAGGCCCTGGGTTCAACCCCCAGTACTGCCAAAAAAAAAAAAAAAAAAAAAAAAAAAAAAAAAAAAAAAAAAAAAAAAAAAAAAAAAAAAAAAAAAAAAAAAAAAAAACTAAGCACAAGAAAGATGGCTCTATTAATAATATGTAAGATGATTTGGAAAGGGAAGACTATAAGTGGGGAGACGAATTAGGACAAGATCTAACACTGCATGCATGAAGTATGAGGGATCGGACCATTTTCCACCATCAAACAAAGCTCCTCAAAACTTGATTATATCAATTTATGCAAGAATTAAGGAAACAGGAGCAATATACAATGATATGAATGTATGGAAATGTCATAATGAATCCCACTAATTTGTATATTAAAAAAATACTAAGGGATAAAATAATTTTTTTAAGAAAAGAATTAGGAGCCGGGCGCGGTGGCGCATGCCTGTAATCCCAGCGGCTCAGGAGGCGGAGGCGGGAGGATCGCAAGTTTGAGACCGGAGGCAGTCTGCGTAACTTAGCGAGACCCTGTCTCAAAAAGTAAAAAAAATGGGCTGAGGTGCAGCTCAGTGGTCCAGCACTTGCAGAGCATGCAGGCGCAAGGCCCTGGGTTCAACCCCCAGTACCGCAAAAAAAAAAAAAAAAAAAGAAAAGAAAAGAATTAGGGAAATACGCACTTTCATATTCTACTGGTGGACCCATCAATTGGTAGAGCCAATTGAAAGGACAATTTGGCCTTATCCATGAAATTTTATAAAACCAGTTCACCATTTGGCCCAGAAAATCCACTTCAAAATATATATACATTTTCTTTTCTTTTCTTTTTTTTTCCTTTTCTCCATTTTTCTTTCTTTTCCCTGTCTTTTAAAGTAAGGTTTAAAATTTAGCCAGATAAATTCAGTCAGGTAACTCAATCAGAGAAAATTCATCCTTTTACAGTGTCCATTGACAAATCTATGAACCCCTGCAACTACCACCACAGTCAAGATAGAGAACATTTCCAGTGCAGTAAAAGGTTCCCTTGTATCAGCTTGCCATCTGGCCCTGCCTACTCTACCTCTAATTCCTCACAGCCACTGATATGATTTCTGTTTTCACAGCTTTGCTTTTACCAGAATTTTATATAAATGGACTCATATAGTGCGCAGCCTTTTGAGTCTGGTTTCCTTGGTTTAACATCTTGGATTCCGCTGGGCATGGTGGCGCACGTCTGTAATCCCAGCTGCTTGGGAGGCGGAGCCAAGAGGATTGCAAATTCGAGACCAGAGGAAGTCTATGTAATTTAGAGAGACCCTGTTTCAGGAAGTAAGGAAAAAAAAAATAATAATAATAAAAGGGCTGGGGGTGCAGCTCAGTGGTCCAGCACTTGCAAATCATGCAGGTGTGAGGCCCCTGGATCAACCCCCAGTACCACCAAAAAAAAAAAAAAAAAAAAAAAATCTTGGATTCATACAAGTTGTTGCAAGCATAGGTAATTTGTTCCTTTCTATTGTTTAGAAGGGCTGGGATTTAACTCAGTTGAGTGCCACTCTGCCATCTCTGAGGCCCCAGTTTCGATTCCTAGCACTGCAAAAATGGTAGATGGATGTGGCAATCCACTCCTGAGGCAATCCTGAAACTATCAGCCACTGAAAACCCTGAGGGTCGCTATGAGTCAGACACAACTCGATGGCACCTACCAACAACATTGCTTAGAAGTATTCCATTGAATGGATATACATAATTTGTTTATCTTCTTCACCAATTGGTGGGCATTTGAATTTCTAAGTTTTTATTGTCTTTGTTCTTGTTATTTTTTGGTGTGTGTGTGTATGTGTGTGTGTGTGTGTGTATGGTTTTTATTTTGTTTGGCTATTGTGAATAATGCTGCTAAATGTATGTTTCCAGTTTCCATGCGAACCTGTATTTTTATTTCTCTTTGGTAAATACTAGAAGTAGCCGGGCATGGTGAAACATGCCTCTAATCCCAGCAACTCGGGAGGCTGTTGTAGGAAGATCACAAATTTGAGGCCAGAGGCAGCCCACATCACTTAGCAAGACCTTGTTTCAAAATATATAAAAAAAGATGGGCTGGATGTAGAACACTTGAAAAGTATATGCAAGGCCCTGGGTTCAACCCGCAAGTACCACCAAAAAAAAAAGGAAGAAAGAAAAACAGAAAAGAAAGAAAAAAGAAAAAGAAAATGAGAAACAAACCTAGGAGTCAAATGTTGGGTTGTGTGGAAAAGGTATGTTTAACTTTATAGGAAACAGCCAAACTGTTTTCCAAAGTGAGGCATATTTCACATTCCCACTAGCAATGTATGAAAGTCCTACTTGTTCCATATCCCACATATATAGAGTTTGGTTTTGCTTTGTTCTGTTTTGCTTTGCTTTTGTTTTTAGTGTTGGGGATTGAGCCCAGGACCACTGAACTGTAATCCCCAGCCCTTTATTTTAGTTTATTTTATTTTGAGATAGGCTTGCTAAATTGCCCAGGCTGGCCTTGAACTTGTGATCATCGCTGGGATTACAGGCATGTGACATTGCTCCCCACTTGCTTGCCTTTTCAATTGTAGTGGTAATTCACTGTAGTCCTATTTGCATTTTCCTAATGACTAACAATGTTGAGCATCTTTTCATGTGTTTATTTGCCACTGACATGTCTTTTCTGGTAAAATGTCTATTCAAATCATTTACTCATTTTACGTCTGCACCACCTGTTTTCTTATCACCATCTTGTGTTTTTGTATATTGATTATAAACCTTTTATCAGATATGTTTTGCAAATATTTTCTCCCAGTCCATAGCTTATTTTATTCATTCTTTTAGTAGTGTATTGCAAAGGGGAAAAAAGTTATTAACATTGATGAAAACCAGCCTTTTTTTGCTTTTTTGGCTCAAGATTTTTGGGTCCTACCTAAGAAATTCTTACCTAGGAGAGGCTGGATTAGGAGAAAAGATGAAGCAAAGAACACTAAGTGTGTTAGCTGTGAATGGTGGGCCAACCCCTAGGGAGCTCTGTTAACACGAGCAATGGTAAAGATGAGCTGGGGCTTGGAAGATGCAGCTGGAAGGCCAAAGATACAGATATGGAAATCATTTGCACAAGGCTATTAGCTAAAGAGGTGAGAGTATATCACTGAGTGTAAAAAGAGAGGAAAGAAAGGAAGAAAAGAAGACCAAGGAGGCCCTTGGGAAAGACTTTCATTTTGGAAAAGCTGAAGAAGAGTTGATGAAAAAGGCAGAAAGAAAGCAAGGAGTGCAATGGCAATGTGACGTTACCAAAAGCCTTGGAGGAAAGTTTTGAAATGAGGGAAACAATCAATGTCAGGGACACTAAGACTGAGAAGACCTTTTTGGACTTGATGATCAGGTTATTAACAAGAGATTTTCTCTCTGTGTCTGTCTCATTTCACTTAACAGTGTATCTTCCAGGTTCATCCATGTTGTCACAAAAGATAGGATTTCTTTCTTTTCATGGCTGCATAGTATTCTATTATATACACCACATATTCTTTATCTATGCTCCTTGTGATGGGCTCTTAGTTTTCTTCCATATCTTGGCTATTGTGTGTGCTGCAATGAACACAAGAGCACAGATATTTCCTCAACATAGTGACTTAATTTTCTTTGGACGTATACCCAGTAGTGTCATTGCTGGATCACATGGCAGTTCTATTTTTTATTTTTTGAGGAACCTTCATACTATGTTGAAGCTGACAGGGGCAAGGAGGGTAACAAGCCATGAGAGAGTGAGCAGTTGGGAAATAGTGGAGGCTAGAGAACTGTGCAGCAGGGTTGATATTGTTTTGACGATAGAAAAGATTGAACATCCTCCTGGATTTAAGAGGTGTCCAAAGATAGAACATAAAATGCAAGAAAGATATCATCAATAGAGCAAATAAGGCTACAAGGAGGTGGAACTAAAGCAAAGTCAGCAAACCATTGTGAAGAGAGCAGTTTGAAAAAGTTACAGTGCGGTAAGTAAGCAGAGGACTGGATTTTAGCTCAGTTGATAGATTGCCGCTCTGTGCACTCTGAGGCCCTGGGTTCGACCCCAAGCACAACAAAAATGGAAGAAGGACCTGGCAACCCACTCCCAAAACAATCAGCCCTGGACAACCATATGAATAGCGAAGAAGCGCTGACAGAGAGCCTGGCATGGCATAGTGTCAGCAAGTGTTTTTGTTGTGTTGTAGAGTTGCTGTGAGTCTGACTGGACTCAACAGCACCTAACAACAACCAGAAGTAACCAGAGGCAATGTTATACTTCTATTACAGAAACTGCAAACAAACACAGCAGGTGTCTGATCTGAGGGACAATGTTGAGTGGAAAAACCTAGCGTAAAATGCTTTATGAACTTACATAAAGCAGTGTGCCTAAGGGGGAAGGAATTGTGCAAATCTTAAACTTGTTCTGTTAAAATAATGGGATTATGGGTATTCTTCCTTTGATGATATTGTTAAATTTGTCTTTTCAGTAAAAAAATGTTTAGAAGGCAATGTCTTCCCCCAAGAGAAGACAGAAAGGACAGATAGATCAAGGTAGAGGCCTTTGATCTCTTAAGTGATTTCTCCCTCTCTTACATGTATCCATCTCCATGTTAGAAGGCAGGATTTAGACTATAAATCAAAAAAAAATCAAAAAAAGGAGATCAGCATGAGCTGTCATTGGTAGGGAAGGTGTCACAGAAGTGTGTGGGCTGAAGCTGGGTCTTGAACAATGGAAACAATGGGAAGCATTTGTTAAAGGAAGGAAAAAGAAGAGAAGGACAGCATGGCAGAGAAAACCAAAGACAAGCAGGTCGAAATGAGCAGAACATGACGACACACAGGGCTCCGTGCTCAACCTGGAAGAAAATCTATTTAGAGGAATCTGGGGACAAAAGACCAAATAATCGGGATGATCTAAACCAAGTAACAACCTCAGTTTACCCCAGCCCAGAGGGAGAGCTTTGTGCCTGTCAAAGGGGAAGCCAGTGGAGGGAAGGACATCCGCAGAGTCCTCATGATCTCAGGTGCAGTAGGTAAAACCAGGACCCCTCCTTGCATGAGTTGGGCTGGAGAGGTCTGCCACTCTCTCACAATTTGGTAGCATTAATGATAATTTGCCTGCAGCCGTACCACTGTGGCATCCGATTCCGTCAGATCTTGGAAGCTAAGCAGTGTCGGGCCTGGTTAGTACTTGGATGGGAGACTGACTGGGAACACCAGGTGCTGTAGGCTTGGGAAACAGACTCGGCAACCCACTCCCAAAAATCAATCTGCCATTGAAAACCCTATGAATAGCAGAAGAAGCACTGACAATAGTGTTTCGCCTATTGTACATAGGGTAGCTATGTGTCAGACACTGACTGGATGGTACTTAGCAACAACAACAATGACAAGTCAGAATATTTCTGAGGCAGGTTCCAGGCCTTGCCTCTCTGCCTGTCACAGTTTCCCTCCCCTCCTTTCCCTTCACACGCCCAAGCCCCAGCACACAATCTGCCACAGATCAACTGGCTCCATCCTCTGCCCACACTCTCCATGGTCATCTCCTACTATAGCCCCAAACCCACAGCCGCTCTTCCAAACCCCACGTGAGGATCATGGCAACAGTTGGCGAGAGCTATTTTTAGGCTCACCCTCGTTCTCTGGCTTTACACTAACTCCAACTCACATATGACTGTGTTCTAAAACTCATTGGCTCTGTCTCAAGCTCAGGAGGAGAGTCATGATGATAGTCTAGTCAGGTCCTCTCTCTCCATCATGTCGTGAGTTCAGATCCATTCAGAATAAATGAAGTGGAACCCACCCTATGTATCGGTCCTAACTGCCTTAATCTCTACAGAACTGCCTTCTTGCTCAGATCCAGAGGTGCATCCTTCTCAGAAGGGAGAGTTCTGCTCTTGAGCCTCCTGGAGGTATAGGCATCACTCCTCCAGGAAGCCTTCCTTGGTCTCCCCAAGGCTGGGCTTGTTCTTCTTCTGGGAATGACCCTGAGGAACCTCTGTCACAGCATTGACCACATAGGATTAAATTTTCATATGCATGCTCCCCAACTAGAGCATAAGTGCTTCATGGACAGGACCTTGTCCTTTCCACCACTTCTTTTTCCAATGCTCAGTGTGGGGCTTGGCAGGTCATCAGGCTCAATGAGAGCTTGTTGAATTAATAAATGGAAGCATCAGAACCAAGCCCTAAGGCAGTCTCTTCTGCCTCACCCAGCCCTGCTCCCTGTTGTTGTTGTTAGGTGCTGTTGAGTCGGTATCCAACTCATAGCGACCCTCATAGGGTTTGCAATGGCAGACTGTTTCAGGATTGCCTTGGGAGGGGATTGCCAGGTCCTGCTCTCATTTTTGCGGTGCTGGGAATTGAACTCGGCACATCAGAGACTGCAGCGCAGTGCTCTACCAACTGAGCTAAATCCCAGCCCTGCCCTGCTCCCTAGAGGGAGTGAATTAACCCGAGAGGAGAATGAAGTTGTCCATAGCTGTTTGGTACCAGGCCCAGAAGGGAAGTAAGTACCTTGGCATCTACTTGTGCATCCTTGTACTGACTGAGTAACTTGTCAAACTTAAAACTGTGTCAGGAAATGCCGGATTCCTCTGCCATGCAGTACGAAACACCAACTGGAGATTGGTGGGAAAATATCAAAGGCTGCTTCAGGCATGACATGGGCGTGGCCTTCGACAGAGCTCAGCAAGCTGTGCTAGTTGGCAACAGCAAATGTCTATTAAATTCAGTGGACTAAGGCTCTTGACAGAAATAGAGGAAGAACACAGTCTCTGCCCTTTAGGAAATGACATTCTCCAAACAAATTATGCCTGAATATTGAATTTTACTCAATATTATACAAAATTGAATTTTATATGCTCTGGATGAAAACTGAGAAGTTGGATGATAAAATTATCTACTCATAAATAACTCTGGGTGGAACTCATGCACCATTTTAAGAGGAAAATTAAGAAATTTCTAGACCAGTACTGTCCCGAAGAACTTTCTATGATGATGGAATTGGTCTATAAGTCTGTGCTGTCCAATGAAGCAGCCACTAGCACCAAGCACTCAAAAGTATGGCTGACACCAATGAGGAACTGAATTATTATGTGTTTTCATTTTAATTCATTTAAATGTAAATATCCACATGTGTCCACATATTGAACGGCATAGCTCTAGACCATGGGGAAAAACTGTGATCCTTGCTATGGTAAACTAAGTATAGAAACTGGCAACTTATAAAACACTATATGCCCAATATAGTAATAGGCATCTAGTTAAATGTACAATGATAATTAGTATTGCTCAATTCTTTGCTAGCATTTTATTTAAGAATTCCACAACCATGTTCATAAAGGAAATTGGCTTCCAGGAGAATTTTTAAGAAATCTTCCTTATCTGTATTAAGGACAGCACCTATTTAACTCAACATATTAATTTGGGACCATGCCGTCTTTTTCATTGTTCTAAAAAGAACTTTAATTTTTTATCACATTGTATAAAAAGCATAATACACAAGAAACAAAATTATGAAAATTAAAACTATCTGTAGTCTCCCCACCTCAACAGAAGCACTAATAATATTAGGCTTATGCTCCTCGCACACTCTTTTAAAGGCATAAATTCACATACGTACATACACACATGCATATACACATCTGAAAAAAATACAGTCACTCTGGGCATAGTGACACATGCCTATTATCCCAACTACTCAGGAGGCTGAGGCAGGAGGATGGCAAATTCAAGGCCAGAGGCAGCCAGTGCAACTTAAGTGAGACCCTGTCTCAAAATAAAAAATTAAAAAGGGGCTGCGGGTGCAGCTCAGTGATAGAGCACTTGCCTAGCATGTGCAAGCCTGTGTTCAATCCTCAGAACTGAGAAAGAAGAGAGGGAAGCTAAACTGTACATAAAATTTTGTTTCACTCAACATTATGTTATGAATGTCTTTTCACTTTAATAAATAACACCTCTAAAACATAACTTTTAATTATAGCATTGTAGTCCAAGATATGAATCTATCATAAGTTGTTCAACAAATTCTCTAATTATGGGCATCTAGATGATTTCTAATATTTTACCATTATAAGCAATGTAAACAATGCTGCATCAAATATTGTACTAGATGGATCAATCAATATCCACCCCCCACTCTTTTATCCAGGCTGGGGATCAAAACTAGGGCCTGAGTGCATGCTAGCCAGGCACTTTCTCACTGAATGATACTCCCTCACCTGGTGCTGGATTTTTTTTTTATCCGCCCTCAGTCCATCCTTCTCTACCACGCTGTTTGCTTGGGGAGGCTGAGCTTTGTAATCACTGCACTGACCCTTGCATCACTGGACTTGCTCCCCACTGCCTTCCTTTGGGTTTGACCCATGGGAGACACAAGCAACAAACCCAATGGCAGGGAGAAAATGCAGATCAACATATTCATTCCCCCAGCTCCCTCTCTGAAGAGCTACTTGTTGTTAGCTTGTTATTGTTGTTGTTAGGTGCCATCAAGTCAAGTCGTGTTCAACTCATAGCGACCCTCATAGGGTTTCTAATGGATGATTGTTTTGGGATTGCCTCGGGAGTGGATTGTCACATCCTTCTCCCATTTTTGTGGTGCTGGGAATCAAAGGCGGGACCTCAGACACTGTAGAGCAGTGCTCTAGCAACTTGAGCTAAATCCCAGCCCCTGTTGTTAGCTAGGTCCTTAAAATAAAGATCCCACGCCTGGTTAGAAGTTCTGTTATAGCCACTCTCGCTAGGTTTCTGTAATAGCTCCCTCCTCTGGCACCCTCTTGCCTAGGGTGGCCAGGTGTCCCACTGTTGCTCCCAAGAAAAGTCCACCATTCTTTGTTGGTTTCCCTTCACCCTGTACATGCCTTTATAAGTAGTCCTTCATTAAATTCTTCCAATTTTCTAGTTTAAGTGTGCCACCTGTTTCTTGCCAGGACTGTAACAAGTATAAAGAACTTTTTAAGCATATTTTGCTACACATTTTTTATTATTATCATATGATAAACCTCTGCAAGTGGAATTACTTGATCAAACAGTATGCATATTTTAAAGACCTTTATACATACCCAGGGGCTGGAACTTAGCTCAGTTGGTACAGCACCGTGCTGCAGTCTCTGAGGTCTTGAGTTTGATTCCCAGCACTGCAAAAATGGGAAAAGGATGTGGCAATCCACTCCCGAGGCAATCCAGATACAATCAGCCATTGAAAACCCTATAAGGGTCGCTATGAGTCGGACACGACTCGACAGCACCTAACAACAACAACAACAACATACATACCCAGCTCTTCTCCCAACATACTGTTTCTCCAGCATGGCATGAGAGTGTCAGCCTTCCAGCCCTTGGTCCAACTGGCTATTATCATTTCTCTTCTTCTTTTTTGTCTATAAATACCTCTATACTGTGGAGATCACCTCCTCTTTGAAGGATGTCAGGACTGGGGGTGATGCCTATTCATGAAAGGCAAGACTTGAATGAATTTGTTTTTGCTTACCTACACATTTCCACCACTAGCATCCTTTGCAAGTCCAAAGCCAGGTGTGAACAATCCCCAGAACTACAGAGTGTTCAGATGTCATCACCTTTGGCTTGGGAGTTTTTCTTTTGTTTTGTTTTAGCAGTGCTGAGGATCAAAGGCCACGCATGTTAGACAAGTGCTCTACCACTGAGCTGCATCCCCAGCCATTGCTTTTTTGATACATGGCCTCACTATGGAGCTCACTGTGGACCTGAACTTTCAGTCTTCTCGCCCCTACCTCCTGAGGTCTGGGATTACATGTATATGTCACCATGCCCAGCTCACCTTCAGCTTTAAGGACAAAGGACAGGAGACATGGAGACATATTTCCCTGAGGCCTATGTAGTCGAAATCATGAGCAGAGCCAGCCTTCTAAAGCAGAGGCCCAGGGCAAGAGACCCAGTTGCTTGGGTCTAAGGGAGTATTGATCTGATTCGAGTCTGTTTTGATAAATACGTGAGGGAGGTATACCTAAAGGACTTCACCCAGTACTTGTCTTAGAATAAAGCAACAAGAAATGGAAGCTCTTATAATTATCACTATTTCTTATCATTTATGAGAATTATTAGCTTTAAGTATCTTAAAGATACTGATTTCAGTCTCTCTGGCTTTTTAATTAGATTTCAAAGTCCAAAATCATTCTATTTGGTATTTATTTAAAAGTTACCAACCACTTCTTAGTTGTATAAAGTATTCTCTATTGTTAGTGTTTAACAGTTAAAAATAGAGCCGGGTGTGGTGGCCCACACCTGTAATCCCAGGAAGTCAGGAGGTGGAGGCAGGAGCATCATAGGTAGGAGGCCAGAGGCAGTATGTGTAATATATTGAGATTCTGTCTCAACTTAAAAAAATAAAAAATGGACTGGGTGTGCCACTCACCGGAAGATTGCTTACAAAGTATGTGTGAGGCCCTGGGTTCAGCTTCCCAGTACAAAAGAAAGAAGAAAGAAAGACAGAGAGAGAGAGAGAGAGAGAGAGAGAGAGAGAGAGAGAAAGGAAGAAAGGAAGAAAGAAAGAAAAGGAAGGAAGGAAGGAAAGAAATAAAGAGAGAGGGAGGGAGAGAAAAGAAAGAAAGAAAAAGAAAGAAAGAAAGAAAGAGGGAGGGAGAGAGAAAGAAAGAGGGAGAGGGAGAGAGAAAGAAAAGAAAAGGAAAGGAAAGAGAAAAGAAAAGAAAACAATTAAAAATATCTGGGGCTAGGTGTGTAGCTCAGTGGTAGAGTATACATTTAGCATGTGCAAGGCTGTGGGTTCAATCCCCATCACCAAATACATACCCATTTCAGCTTTCCTATAATAATATTTGATATGGTACTCAATACATTCTTTTTTTGTGTGTGTGGTACTGGGGGTTGATCCCGGGGCCTCACACCTGCATGCTTTGCAAATGTGGGACCACTGAGCTGCACCCCCAGTCCTTTTATTTTTTTTCCTTACTTCCTGAGACAGGGTCTTGCTAAATTACATAGACTTCCTCTGTTCTCGAACTTGCAATCCTCCTGGCTCCGCCTCCCAAACCACTGGGATTACAGACATGCGCCACCACGCCCAGCTCTCAATACATTTTTGTAGTTCAAGCTCAGCTGATTTTTTATTTCCAATTTTAGGAAATGCCCCTCTACTGCATCTCTGATTAAACTACTAATCCATTATTTCCTCAGAAATTCCTTTAAGGCCCAGTTGTATTTCTGTGCTCTGTTGCATAGGTCAATAATTTCTCTGGTAATATAATCCTCTTAATCTTTCTGTCTTCTGAATTTGATTTTTCAGTTATTCTTTGGCATTGCTGATTGGTTATACTAGATTTGATTATATAGTTTTAGACATAAAACAAGCATACAACAATTAAGTATTATCTTAATCTCTATAGCACTTACAAATGCATTGGAATAGTTTTCATCGTAATTTGCTTTCTTCTAGTACTTTCATGAGATCCCAAGCAGTCTCAAAAGTCTGCTTGGAATTTGTATTTTTATAATTGATTTTAGTTTTTCTCTTTGTACTGTAACTTTTTAAAGTGGTCTTAGGATATTTTCCACATTTCCTCATTATTCTTTGAATCTTTTTCTCCTAATTTTTCCAGTACTGAGGATTGAGCCCATGACCTGGCACATGCAAGGCAAGTGCTCTACCACTAAGCTATGCCCCCAGCCCTCTCCTGATTTTTAAGTTTTGATTTTGAAGTTTTTGTTTCAGATTTCCTCCTCCCCTTCCTCCTCCTCTTCTTCTTATCATCATTATTATTATTATTCCTCCTCCTCTTCTCCTCCTCCTCCTCCTCCTTCTTCTCCTTCTCCTTATTTCTTCTTTTTCTTTTTCTTTTTTTGAGGCAAAGTCTTTCTATGTAGGCTAGCTTGGCCTCTAACTCTCAATCCTCCTGCCTTAGCCTCCTGAGTGCTGGGATTATGGGCATTGTTTCAGATAATTTTGTTGTTATTTTGTCACTTGCAGAATACCTACCAAAAAAAAAAAAGTAGGCATTCTCAGGTCATCCAGTATACCTTAGAGAGAAAGCTCAAAAAATGTAAATTCATATTTAAGGCACTAACCATGTTAGAAACCCTCAGTTCATGAATTATCTTGATATTAAAAAAATGAAAATAATTTATTGATCTTCTCAATGACATAGTAATTACATCAATATCTTTGTAAATATTTGAAAAATTAAATGACATATTAACCTAAAAGCAAGGTTTAGTAGTTAGCTTCACTTTAGTGACACAATTTCCCCTCAATGCTGGGGATCAAACCCAGGGAACTACCTGTGCTAGCAAAATGCTCTATGACTAAGCTACACCCCCTGCCCAAGGCAAATGTTTTCAAGGGAAATATTTTCAGTTCTTTTCTTTTCTTTCTTTTTTTTTTTTTTAAAGAGAAGAGTTTCCTAAATAATGTGGCAAATGAGAACTGACTTCTTATGTCATCTCCTTGAACAAGATTCTTTTCCAGCTGAGAACTTCTACTAGGAATTAGTTAGCTACCAGATTGGTCAAACTGAGACGATTCTCTGTGTCCTGTTGTGACTGTCTGGTGCACTATGCTCCATAGGTGGTGACCACCAGCATAACTGGAATCTGTTCTCTGTTTTTCAATATCACATTTTTTAAACATTTTTTGTTACCAAAGCAATACATCTAAGTAGGGTTTTTAAAAATCGTATCGTTCCATAGCCTGCAGCAATAGCCCTGTGGCATCCGATCCCCTCAGATCTCAGAAGCTAAGCAGGGTCAGGCCTGGTTAGTACCTGGATGGGAGACCACCTGGGAACACCAGAAGCTGTAGGCTTGGGAGAAGGACCTGGCAACCCCCTCCCAAAAAAATCAATCTGCCATTGAAAACACTATGAACAGCAGAGAAGCACTGACAATAGTGTTTCCCCTGTTGTACAGAGGGTCACTATGAGTCGGATACCGACTCGACAGCACCTAACAACAACAACAACAATAACAATCGTTCCATAACCTTTTAACAAACACTGTGTAATTGTTTCTTGCTTAAGGCTGTTGAGATGGCCAGGACAATGAGAAGCAGTTCTTAGCACTGTCATTGATTTCCATCAGCCAGATGGCTGACATATTCTCATCAAGGCTTTTATGACTGAGCTATGATTCATTTTCATATTCCAGTCTCCACTCAGAATTGTCAGGCCAAAGTGACTTGAGCACTTACAACAATCTCTATTATTATTTCATTTGCTTCTCATGAGCTTTCTAAATATAAAAAGTATTTCTATTCTATGTGACTTTACGTAGTCACATATGTTCCACCCTTGTAAAAACATTTCATAAATATCAACCATCAATTTATTCTCAAGGTATATTCTAAGCGTCATTGATTCTCTTAACCTGTTTCTCCTTCCTCTTTACATATAGAGTTACTTTCTTCCAGGACTCATGACACTCTTAGCCAACATTTCTTCTATCCCAGAGCAACCCCCAAATCCCTCATGCTAGCTCCTACTTTTTTGGTTTATTCAGGTAGTAGATACTGCTATGTCTCTCTACTGCAGGCCATTTTTTGGGGCAAAATACTTACCTTCTTTTCTCAGACTTTTTTTCCTTTTTTAGCACTGAGGGTTGAACCCAGGGCCTAAGGCATGTTAAGCAAGTGCTCCACCACTGAGCCACACCCTGAGCCCCTTTTTTATTTTTTGAGACAGGGTCTCACTAAGGCATGCAAGCTGCCTCTGACCTTGAGCCTATGATCTTCTTGCCTCAACCTCCCCAAGTTGCTGAGATTCCAAGCATTCACCACAACATCCAGTTTTTCTCAGAACTTTTGATTATATAATAGTTATGAATACAAAATACAACATAGGGCACCTTTGCTTTGTATTAGGCTGTTTATTCCAACCTTAAACTATACAATCTCAAAGAGCAGGTGGCATCCATTCAATTTCACAGATGGCAACATGGTTCACAGAGATTCCATGATCCATCAAAAGTTACAATAAATTGAAGGCAGAACCAGAACCTAAACTCAGACGCTGAGCCCAGTGGTCATTGTATAAGATTATACTGCCCCCTACCCACCAGGTTTCTTTATAAGTCAAAGTATCAAACTTGTGCTAAGCCATGGAAGTTAGTTTTCCTTTGGCTTTACCCAGTTTGCCCTAACCAGAACGATGAGCAAAAAACATACGCAAACCACAGGAAGACTTTGCAAAGGACTCTCATTATTCTAACAAGTTTTGATTTGAATCTTTGAATTCTAAAGAGCTTCAGCCTACATCCACCTGAAAAGAATTTGCTAAGACATTTCTACAAGTAACATGTGAAAAGAGTCATTTCCGTAAATTTTCTCCGATACTGAGAATTATTTATTCTTAATTTTAACTGCCCTATGAGTTTACGGGGCTGGGATTTAGCTCAGTTGGTAGAGCGCTGCGCTGCAGCCTCTGAGGTCCCGAGTTCAATTCCCAGCACCGCAAAAATGGGAGAAGGACCTGGCAATCCATTCCCAAGGCAATCCCGAAACAGTCAGCCATTGAAAACCCTATAAGGGTCACTATGAGTCGGATACCGACTCGACACGGCACCTAACCTAACCTATGAGCTTATGAGGGATGACTTGTAGGATACATTGTTAAGTAAAAAACTAGTGGACTACAAAAGAGTATACAATAGTCCCCCCTTATCCATAGTTTTGCTTTTTGTGGTTTCAGTTACTCATGGTCAACTGCAGTTAGAGAATATTAAATGAAAAATTCCAGAGAGGAACAATTCATGAATTTTAAGTTGTGTTTCATTCTGAGCAGTATGATGAAATCTTATGCTGTCCCTCCCAAGATGTGAATCTTCCCTTTGACCAGTATATTCATGGTGTATACCCTACTTACCCATTAGTAACTTTGTAGCCTTCTGGGTTATCAGACTGAATGTCTCAGTATCACAGTGCTTGTATTCAGGAAACCCTTATTTTACCTAATGACAGCCTCCAAAGCCCAAGAATAACAATGCAAAGGAAGCACTAGGGTATCAAATATGGAAGAACAGATTAACTCTGGGACAAAACAACAGGAAATGTTACAGGGCATATATGAGAAAACAGCATCCACAAGATCTGGTACTATCTGCTGTTTTTTTGCATTCACTGAGGGTCTTGGAATACATCCCAAAGCCACATAAAGGGGGACTATTATATATAGTGGGAGAAGGACCTGGCAATCCACTCCCAAGGCAATCCCGAGACAGTCAGCCATTGAAAACCCTATGAGGGTCGCTATGAGTCAGATACTGACTTGACGGCACCTAACAACAACAATAACATTATATATAGTATGCTATCTTTTGTATAAGAAAGAAAGAAGACTACAAATATATACATAGATATTTATTTACACAGATATGTATTATGTATGTATCTACCCAGGGTTGAGGTTTAACTCAGTTGGTAGAGTGCTGCTCCACACTCTCTGCGGACCTAGGTTCCATCCCCAGCATTGCAAAAATGGGTGAATGACATGGCAAGCCACTCCTAAAGCAATCCCAAAACAATTAGCCATCGAAAATCCTATGAGCATCGCTTGAGTCAGACCCGACTCAAGGGCACCTAGCAATAACATGTATCTACCCATTTAAACAGATAAATACCACAGGAAAGCTAAAACAGAGAATCATGAAATTGGTTACAGTTATGAACTGAACTGAGTCCCTGAGAATTCACATATTGTAGCCCTAACCCCCAATATGACTATTTCTGGAGGTAATAATTAAAGTTAAATGAGGACACATGCATACTTAATCCAGTACAATTAGTGTCCTTATCAGAAAAAGAAGCGACATCAGGGATATATGCACAGAGCAAAGACCATGTGAGGACACAGAGAGAAAGCAGCCACCTGCAAGTCCAGGAGAGGGAGGGGCCTCCAGAGAAACCCCCCTGCCAACACCTTGATCTTGGACTTCTGTTCTCCAGAACTAAGACAAAATAAATATGTGTTGCTTAAGCCACCCAGGCTGTGGTGTTTTGTTATGGCAGAATGAAATAGTTATCTACAGGAGGTAGGGGAGAAGGAGGTGGAAAGAATAAAGGGAATGAGAGACGAGGGTAATGACACTTTACTGAATATGTATTTTTGTTTAGTCTTAACTTTTGAAACCACTCTAATTAATATTTCATATAGAGAGCTGGGTGTGCTGGTGCACACCTGTAATCCCAGCACGCAAGAGGCTGAGGCAGGAGAATTAACACAAGTTCAAGGCCAGCCTGGGCTACATAGTGAATTCCAGGCCAGCCTGCAATATAAGATAGATAGATAGATAGATAGATAGATAGATAGATAGATAGAGATAGAGATAAATAGAGAAAGAGATATTTATATACTATAAGAAAGAAAAAAAGGAAAGAAAAGAAAACCAAAGGTAGGGGCTATCTCACCAACTAATACAAACAGAAATAAATGAACCAAATTATGTGTCCAATGAATAACATAACCAAACCAAACTGACCAAGGGTAGAGGTAGGGAAACTAATCCAAACCCAACTAACTTTTGATCACATGCTGTTTGATCACATGACCCCAGTTGAAAGATAAAATGATCTCCATACAAAGATTTAACTCTAGTTCCTAGGCTTCCATTTTATAGAGATGTGTGGCAGTTCTGAAACTACTTTTTAATACATTGTAGGATTGAACAATTAGATAAATGCTTTGTGGATAACTAGAGCCAGTTTTTTCATTGCTGAAGAAGGGATTTACAGATATAGGCAGGAAGGAGAGAATGAAACCTAAAGAGCTGCATTAGATCTGGAGGTATCAGTATGAATTCAAGGATTTCACATACATACAAACAGCTAGGTATAGAAATATATATTGAGTGTGTGTGTGTATGCACACATTTATGTGTTTGTGTATGCCCATTCCTAAGCCCCTTAGCTAAGACAGACTAGAATCAGCAGCCCCTCCCAGACAAGTGCTATGAGCCTGCCTTGCATTGTATGTAGATCTTGATTTCAAATACTATTAGCCACTGGGCTTATATTGCATGTGCTGAACATGGGTGAATCCCTAGGTAAAACCTCTAGCACCAAAAAATATACACAAATACATACATGCTACTCTCTATTAAAAGGAAAGAGGAGGGCTGTGGATGTAGCTCAGTGGTAGGGAATTTGCCTAGCACGCTAAAGGCCCTGGGTTCAATCCCCAGCACCACAAGAAAATGAGAAAGCTCTTCTCATACAGTAGAAAATCAACCAACAAAAGTAGAATAAATTATGGAATTGGAAAATTACCACTTGGCACCATCGCTATAGGGGACTCTAGCAGGAATCATCAATAGATGCTATAAATGTTGTTGTTGTTATGTGCCATCGAGTTGTGTCCAACTCATAGTGACCCTCATAGGGTTTTCAATAGCTGTTTGGGGATTGCCTTGGGAGTGGATTGCCGCATCCTTCTATAAATGCTATAACTAGAGGATATTAAAGAGTAGTAGAATTTTTACATTGTCTCAAAATTTTACCCCAGAAAATAACTAGTATGTGCTTGAACTGATTCTCTGAAAAAGAAATATGGAAATCTCTAGAAGGCTTCATGAAGGGAGGTATGGTGGTACACACCTCTCATCCCAGCCCTTAGGAAACTGAGGTGGGAGGACCAGAAGTTTGAGGTCAGCCTGGGCTATATAGTAAGACCCTGTCTCATTAATTAATAAAAGGCCCTGTAAATTGGGTCAGGTGGGCAGTGCTACTAACAGGATCTTATTTGGGGACTAGGGACTTGATTTAGGATAGGCAGGTAAAGAAATGGAATGGAAGCGTGTTGAGGGTGCCTGGGCCTCATCAGGTTGTGTTGTAATAGTGGAATGGCAGGAAAAGGTGGTGGCAAAGAAACAAGCTGTAAAGCTAGATTTCTGTGTTCAAAGCCCATCTCTACCATTCATGAGGGCTATGACTAAGATATACATGTTACTAACCTACTTGAGCTTCAGTTTCATTATGTATAAAATCAGAATAATGCTAATAACAATAGCTATCATATTGGGTCCCCCACATGTCTGTTAGCTTGTCATACTGTGGGGGCTTGTGTGTTGCTGTGATGCTGAAAGCTATACCAAGGGTATCTCAGATACCAGCAGGGCCACCCATGGTGGACAGCTTTCAACTGAGTTTCTAGACTAACACAGACCAGGAGAAGGACCCTGCAGCCCACTCCTGAAACAATTAGCTATTGAAAGCCCTGTGAGTAGCAGAGAAGCACTATCAAATATAATGCCAGAAAATGAGCCCCCCAGGCTGCAAGGCATCCAAGAAACGACTGGAAAATAGTTGCCTCCTCAAAGTAAAGTCAATCTTAATGACAGGAATGGAGTAAAGCCCCTAGGACCTGTTTTTGCTGATGTGGCATGACTCAATGAGGAGAAACATAGTGGCTGAAACACAGGGCTCAAACATCAAAAGATCATGTGCATGGCACAGTGTTGGGTAGTGTTTCATTTATATACAAACATAGGGTTGCTATAAGTCAGATCCAACTTGATGGTACCCAACAACATCATATTGACTGGCTTCTCATGTAAAGGAGATATATGTTCTCTCAGTCAGTTTTTGCTGTGTAACAAATCACCTCAAAACCCAGTGGCTTAAGTCAATTAGTATTTACCATTGAGCACAAATCTATGGGTAAACTGGGAAGTTCTTTTGGTCTTGGATGGGCTCAATTATGCAGTGATGGTCAACTGCTTGTGGAGTAATGTATTAGTCAGGGTTTGTGTTGCTGTGACAAAATACCTGACATAAACAACTTGGTGGGGAAAGATTTATTTTAGCTCATGGTTTCAGAGGCTTCATTCCATCATGGTAGGGCACATGTGGCCAAATAGTTCACATCATGGTGGCCAAGAAGCAGAGAGAGAGAGAGAGAGAGAGAGAGAGAGAGAGAGAGAGAGCGCAACAGTGAGGGACAGGATACCCATGGGACCCACGCCCAGTGACCTACTTTCTTCACCTAGGCTACACCTCCTAAGTTTTCCAGCACCTCCCAAAATAGCCTCACCAGCTAGGGACCTAGGCCTCTACCCACAAGCCTGTGGAGGACATTGCATATTCTAACCACAAGTAGTAGGCAACCCTGCTAATCTTGGATGAGCCCTCTCACATTTTGGGGAAAGAGCAGGAAAGGGGCTGCTAGAGGAAGCCCTCAGTGGGGACAAGGGGTCTTGCCTCCATGGGATCACTCTTCCCCTGGCAGGCCAGCCTGGGCTTCTTCACATGGAGTTCAAGAGAATGAGTGGAAGTGCACAAGCCTCTCAAAGAGGCTTAGAGCCGGCATTATCTTCATTTCCTCTCCATTCTATTTGCCTAAACAGGTTGGGATGTCCAGGCACAGTGGGGCACCCTTGTGATCCCAGCAACTCAGGAGGCAGAGGCAGGAGGATTTTGAGTTCATGGCCCTGTAATTTAGTGAGACCCTGACTCAAAATTAAAAATGAAAACTGGGTTGGGGGTGTAGCCAAGTAGTAGAGCAATTGCAAAGTATGTGTGAAGCCTTGAGTTCAACCCTTCAGTACCAAGGGTGGAGGAGAAGGAAAAAAAGAAAAAAATTAAAAACAGGTCAGAGGTCCTGAAGGAGGGTAGGGAAAGACATTCCATCTTTTGATGGGAAGAGCTGCAAAGTTACACAGCAAAGAACACAGATATAAGGAGGAGTATGTATTGAGACATTTTTACAGCCAATGTCCATCTCATGAAGGATGACCAGGCAAGACATCTAGAGCCAAGAGATCACCAGTATATCACCTGGTACTGGATATCTGCAGTGGCTCGTGCTAAGTTATGCCCATGGAAAGGCTGATGTGGTTTACATACTGTATTAGCCAGTTTTCCCATTTCTGTATCTAAGGTTTTCACATCTTAGGTCTTGAAGACTAGAGAGGGACTGTCCTTCCCAGGGTTTTCAGATTCCAAATAAGGGAGACAAGAGAAGAACTGATGCTTTTGAATTATGGTGCTGGAGATGAATATTGAATAGACCATGGACTGCCAAAAGAACCAACAGATCTGTCCTAGAAGAAGGGCAGCCAGAGTGCTCCTTGGAAGCAAGGATGTCTGGACTGCATCTTATGTATTTTGGACACGTAGTCAGGAGGGACCAATCCCTGGAGAAGGACATCATGTTTGGGTGAGTGGCAGATCAACGAAGAAAAGGAAGACCCTCCACTGGATCGGCAGCTCTCTGGGCAGAAAGTGAAACATCAGAAACTAAAGGAACCAGAAGAGATTTCAGAAGCTATGATAAACCTTGGCAATTAAATGCAAAGAAGCCTATAAAATCAAAAAGTGATCTTGCTGTGTCCAATATTTCTCCACTATCACCAGACTCCAAATCATGTACCTAATGACATCAATGCCTGCAGCCGTAGTCCTGTGGCATCCGATCCCGTCAGATCTCGGAAGCTAAGCAGGGTCGGGCCTGGTTAGTACTTGGATGGGAGACCGCCTGGGAACACCAGATACTGCAGGCTTGGGAGAAGGACCTGGCAACCCGCTCCCAATAACCAATCTGCCATTGAAAACCCTATGAACAGCAGAAGAAGCACTGACAATAGTGTTTCGCCTGTTTGTATGTAGGGTCGCTGTGAGTCGGATACTGACTCGACGGCACACAACAACAACAATAACAACCACTAGATGGGTTGTCACAGTGACTGCAACATTGGGCTTAAACATAAAAAAGATTGTGTCCATGGCAGTGTCAAGTAGTATTTCATTCGGCTGTACATAGGGTTGCTATGAGTCTGATCCAACTCCTCGACAGCACCTAACAACAACAAAAATAGAAAATAACTCTCAAGGGAGCCTTTCACATGCAAATGAACCAGTCCAGAGCCTTCCCCTATCCAACCTGTTTTGTTGGCTCTTTCAGAAGAGGACACCATTCTCCTGCCCTAATCATTCCAGACCAGAAATCAGACAACCAGGGGCAGCCCCTACATCCCAGAGTTTGCTGGAATTATTCAAGCTAGCCAGTCCCAAACCTGCTTAGCCCTCACTCATTCCTTCCTCTGTCTGTCTCTCTCTCCTATTTCCTGCCTGTGGTCAACCTCAATACTCTCTTGTATGGCCCCACAAGATATGTAGTACACCCCTCTCCTCTCAGAACCAGTAATAAACTAATCTTTCCAGTGGCAATATCTCTACCTGTTGGCCTTACCATCCCTCAATAAAATCAATACCTACATTTAAAACGGGCTGGGATTTAGCTCAGTGGGTAGAAAGCTGTGCTGCAGTCTCTTGAGGCCCTGAGTTCAATCCCCAGCACCGCAAAAATGGGAGAAGGACCTGGCAACCCACTCCCAAGGCAATCTCAAAGCACTCAGCCATTGAAAACCCTATGAAGGTCGCTATGAGTTGGATACCGACTCAATGGCACTTAACAACAACAACAACAACATTTAAAACCAAATGTCATTTGCCTGGCATGCAGGAATTATAAAGGGTGGGTTAAGTCTTAGGTGAGTGGCATTATTCTCAGGCAAATGAGTGTATTCAGCTGAGGGTAAGTGGAAGAGGCTGTCATTTCTGACACAATAGTGACCGAGCAGAGGAGGTGAATAAGATCACCAAGGGAAACCAGAGGGAATCTGGTCCATGAACAGAGTCAAGACCAACTGGAAGAACCATTGGCAGGAGGTAACCTGTAGCTACCAGTCTGAATAAAAGTCATCAAAAGCCAAAAGTCAGGAGGAAACACAGGACCGAAAACCAGAGTGTCACACAACATCAGGAGACCAAGACATGGATTTAACTGTGAGGCAGTTTAACTTACTGACTAGCTTCTTCCTTTTCACCTGAGACTTGTTAAAGTTGGGTATAGCTGCCAGCAGATTCTATCATGAATGTTCTTAGAGATTTCTGGTCAATATAGATAGAGGCAAAAGCTATTAGGAGGAGTTGACCAATGAATAAAGTTGTAAACGGATGATTTTCTTTCTCTCTCTCTTTTTTTTCTTTCCCTTTCTTTCTTTCTTTCTTTATTTCTTTTTCTTTCTTTTGCATATTAGTAAAGTCTAAGAACATCCAGGTCTGCAGCTATACCACTGAGGTGTCCGATCCCGTTAGATCCCAGAAGCTCAACAGGGTCGAGCCTGGTTAGTATCTGAATAGGAGACAGCCGGGATCACCAGGTGTTGTAGGCTTGGGAGGACCCAGCAACCCACTCCCAAAACACTATCAGCCACCAAAAACCCTATGAATAGCAGAGAAGCACCAACAATAGTGTTTTGCCTGTTGTACATAGGGTCGCTATGAGTCAGACATGGACTCGATGGCACCTAACAACAACAAGATGCAGAGGGAAAGAGGGATAAATGTAACCAGTCTCAGGGCTATGAATATAGCTCGGTGGTAGTATGCCCAGCATGCACAAGGCCCTGGGTTCAATCCTTAGAAAAGAAAGAGAAAGAAGAGAGAGAGGGGAGAGAGAGAGAGAGAGAGAGAGAGAGAGAGAGAGAGAGAGAGATCCAAGAAGAAAGCATTAAAAAAGAGCATAATTTGTTTTTGTTTTGAGTAGTTTCTTCCTTATTAAACTGATTGTAGAATATGTGGAATTTCAGAAGGGTCTAAAGAAATACTATCCAGAAGTACACTCTATCAATGTTTTTCTTACCTTGTTCTCTTATTTGATGTCATGTTAAAGATGAAACTTTTTATTCTAGGTTTCTATACCCCATTAAAAAATATTGTAAGAGTGTCTGTAAAACCTCTCACCTCCTTTTTAAAGTAAGAATGGGAATAAAGATATGTATAATGATATTGTTTTTGTTGTTAGATGCTGTTGAGTCAGTGTCTGGGACTCATAGCCACCCCATGGACAACAGACGAAATGGTATTGTCAGTGCTTCTCTGCTATTCATAGGGTTTTCAATGGCTGATTGTTTTTGGGCATGGGTTGCCAGGTCCTTCTCCCAAGCCTACAGCACCTGTTGTTCCCAGGCGGTCTCCCATTTAAGTACTAACCAAGCCCAACCCGTCTTAGCTCCGAGATCTGACGGGATTGGATGCCACGGTGGTACGGCTGCAGGCATAATGATATTAGGATGTCAGAATGATGGGAGGCAGTAGGCATTTGTGTGTCAATCCTCATCAAATGTTGGACATGTTCACGTCATGTGAGGTGGAACCCCTCTCCTGCCACAGAAACAGCAGATTCCAGACCCTCCTTTTCTCATCTTCCCTTGCTGCAGGTACATCAACACATGGCATTAGTTCTGCTCTCTGAGGCTGCATCCCCTGATGTCTTTCTTTGAAGCAGAAATTGGTAACCCAGAGAAAAACTACTCTATGGGATGCACTTGGATCGTGGGTGGTACCAGCTCAGCTTTAGGGATCCAGCATCACTGGGGCTGGCAGTGATGGCTACAGTGTGTAGTGCCTGGGGTGGCACTAGTGTCTTAATGGACCATTTCTCAAGCACAGTTCGGGGAGTGGTTTCTGGGAACACAGCCTCTAAGCTTTCCTCTGTAGCTTTTCCAGAGTCTGTAAACTGCTCCCATACTCTAATAAATTCCTTTATTTGTTTGCATTTTATTTCATGAGAAGCAGTCTCACTACGTTGCCCAGGCTGGCCTCAAACACCTGGGACCAAGTGATCCTCCCACCTCAGTGTCCCTACTAGCTTGGACTATAGATGTATACCTCTGTGCCCAGCCAAATTCCTTTACTTTCCTAAACTAGAAGCTTTCTATAGCTTGACTAAATTCTGATGGATAAAGTGTATGGCCATGAGCTGGGCGCAGTGGCGCACGCCTGTCATCCCAGCAACTCAGGAGGCGGAGGCAGGAGGATTGCAAGCTCGAGACCAGAGGTAGTCTGTGTAACTTAGTGAAACCCTGTCTCAAAAAGTAAAAAACAAAACAAAACAAAACATGGGCTGGGTATGCAGCTCCGCGGTCCAGCACTTGCAAAGCATGCAAAACGCAAGGCCTTGGGTTCAACCCCTAGTACCACACACACACAAAAAAAGTCCATGACCATGATATTGCTCAATCTTGTGTTTTAATCCAATTAATAGCAAAGTCTTAAAGTCTTTATATAACCGGTAGGTGTATTCATTTTCCATTACTATAACAAAATGCCTGAAAACGGACAACCTTACAAAATAAGACGCTTATTTAGCTCACAGTTCTGGAGGTTCAAGGACATGGCACTGGTGTGCGCTTAGATCTAGTGAGGACTCCATAGCTGATGGCCTCATGGCAGCTGGAGCACATGAAAAAGGAAGAGATCATACCACCCAGCTAAGAAGCCAAAGAGCAAATGGGGTCACATAATTCCTTCTGAGGGCATGCCTCAGTTGACCTAAGGACCCCCAAATGG
>VMDO01025801.1:0-27622 GCA_007922755.1 Pedetes capensis | reverse complement strand
CTAACTGGGCTGCGATTCACTATGTAGACCAGGCTGGCCTTGAACTTGCAGTGATTCTCCTGCCTCATGAGTACTGGGGTTACAGTTGTGCTCCACCACACGTGGCTTGAGTATTTCATGTAATTCTACAATATGTGGCTTTCAGTTCTGACTTCTTTCATTTGGCATAATGTTTTTAAAGTTCAACCATATAATAGCAAGTATTTTCATCCCTTGCTTTTTTTTTTTTTTTTTTTTTTTTTTTTTTTTTTTTTTTTTTTCCTGGTGGTACTGGGGGTTGAGCCCAGGGCCTTGCAAATGCTGGACCACTGAGCTGCACCCTTAGCCCATTTTCTTACTTTTTTTGAGACAGGGTCTTGCTAAATTACACAGACTGCCTCTGGTCTCAAACTTGCGATTCTCCAACCTCTGCCTCCCAAGGCACGGGGATTACAGGTATGCGCCACCGCACCTAGCTTTTCATCCCTTTTTTAGGGATAAATAATATCCTACTCTGTGCCATCTGTTTGTCCATTCACCAATACCAATTTATGGACATTTGGATCATTTCTTTTTGTTGTTGTTGTTTGTTTTGTTTTTTGTTCTTATTTTTAGAAACAAGGGTCCCTATGTAGCCCTGGCTGACCTGGAATTCACTATGTAGTCCAGGATGGCCTCGAACTTGAGGCAATCCTCTGCCTCTGCCTCTCTAGTACTGGGATTGCATGTCTGGGCCACCACATCTGGCAGACATTTGGATCATTTCTACATTTGGCCTCTGATGAACAATGCTGCTATGAACATTTATGTACAAGTTTTTCTATGAACTATATATTTTCACTACCTGCAGCCAAAGCACTGTAGCATCCAATCCTTTCAGATCTCGGAAGCTAAGCAGGGTGGGGCCTGGTTAGAACTTGGATGGGAGACTGCCTGGGAGTACCAGATACTGTTGGCTTGGGATTTAACTCAGTTGGTAGAGTGCTGCTCTGCAGTCTCTGAGGTCCTGGGTTCAATTCCCAGCACCGCAAAAATGGGAGAAGGATGTGACAATTCACTCCTGAGGCAATCCTAAAACAATCAGCTGTTGAAAACCCTATGAGGGTCGCTATGAGTCATACATTTCTCCACGGCACCTAACAACAACATACATTTTCAGTTCTCTTGGGTATATACCTAGGAGTGGAATTTCTAGGTCATATGGTGAGTCTACTTGCTGAGAAACTACCTAATTGCTTTCCAAAGTGGCCACATTATCTACATTCCCTCCCACAATGTGTGAGAGTTTCAATTTCTTCACCTTTTGGAACCTCAGTTTGGTGCTCTGTGCCCTTCATCCTACTCTCTTCTTTCTAGGAGCTGCGATGCACACAGGAGGAGCTTAAGGAGCTACGGGCAGAGCGACAAAGTCAGGAGGTGGCTAGGCGACACCAGGACCAGGAGCTGGAGAAGCAGATGACAGTCCTGAGGATTGAGGCTGATCGAGGCCGAGAGCTGGAACAGCAGAACCTCCAGCTGCAAAAGACCCTCCAGCACCTGAGACAGGACTGTGAAGAGGCTTCCAAGGCAAGGGGAGTGGGCCCAGGGCTTAGGAGGTGGAGGCTGAGGGGTCTGGAGGGCTGAGGAGCCAGAGGGCGTACGCAGTTTCCTATGATGGGTATGTACCGACCAGCTCTGTGGGCTTAGGTGTGTGGTGAAAAGCAGGATTTGGCAGGGGAGATGCTTGTACCTACACCCACTGCATCTGTGTAGGGGTACAATTCTCAAGGAAGCATCTGGGTGGGGGCACCCCACTTCATGCCTGGCTCTAGTGGGCTTCCCATGGGCTCTTGGTGGCACTCCTGCCCAGGTGCACCAACCCCGGTCCAGCTGGACCTCCAGTGCAGGCTTAGCTGCTGCCAAGATCCCATGCCTTTCTTGGGTGCACAAGCTCAATGGTTGGAGCCCCAAGGTCTGAGCCAGTGTTCCCAACTGCCCGCAGGCCAAGCTGTCGGCAGAGGCGGAAGTCTCGGTGCTGGGGCAGCGGCAGACAGCAGTGGAGACCACACTTCGGGAGACCCAGGAGGAGAATGATGAATTCCGCCGGCGAATCCTGGGTCTGGAGCAGCAGCTGAAGGAGGCACGAGGCCTGGCGGAGGGTGGGGAAGCGGTGGAGGCACGACTTCAGGACAAAGTGCAGCGGCTGGAGGTCAGTGCTCCTGCCCATAGTGGCCATCTGCACCCTCAGCCCTGGCCAGATCCTCCCATGCTAAATACTCCATGGTCAGCTTTAGTTTTAGATAGCATGCTACTTTTTTGCCTTCCCAGATCCTCTGTTAACTTTGGATCTGTTTCCTAGAGTGTACTTTGGTGTGAATGTTCCAGATTTTGCAGTGGTATTTTTGTCTCCTATCTCCCTCCCTTGGCTTGTTTTCTGTGTCTTGGTTTCTTTGCTGGTTCCTCTGAACCTGTTTTCACTGTGCACCTTTTTTCATGAATACCTTCCTCTCCTCCCTCATCCCTCCCCACCTCCAAATGCCTCAAGTCCAAGCCTTGGCTTTTCCCAGCCCAGCCTCTCCCCTCACCCAGGCAGAGAAACAGCGGCTAGAGGAGGCGCTGAATGCAGCACAGGAAGAGGAGGGAAGCCTGGCAGCAGCCAAGCGGGCACTAGAGATCCGGCTGGATGAGGCCCAGCGTGGGCTGGCACGCCTGGGACAGGAGCAGCAAGCACTGAACCGGGCCCTGGAGGAGGAAGCGAAGCAGCGGGAGGCGCTCCGGCGGAGCAAGGCAGAGCTGGAGGAGCAAAAGCGTTTGCTGGACCGGACTGTAGACCGACTCAACAAGGAGGTAGGCACCTGTGGCCTGAGTCCTTAGGAAGAGGCCCAACCCATACAGAAGCTTGCCTGGGGGCTCAGATTGGGGGTGGGTCAGCATGTGTGGGGACAGCTTTCCTCAAGTACATGGTTGGCAGCCAGGCATGGTAACACATGCCTGTGATCTCAGCATTCATGAGGCTGGAGAATCACCTCAAGTTCAAGGCCAATCTGGTCTACATAGTGAGTTCTAGGCCCCCGGGGCTAAATAGTGAGACCTTGTTTCAAAAGACATAGGAAGGCCAAAGCCCTCTGTGTTTTTGTCCTTCCCCCTACATCCCATTCCTTTATGATCTTCTTTCTTAGAAAATATTTCCTAGGATTCTGCCTTTAAAATTTATAAGATTTAAACACAAGAATCTTTGCTGGTAGAGTTTTAAATTGGAGGGCGAGGGCATGGAAATAAATCACTTTTTGCTGGTAAGGTTTTCTTTCCAATTTTTTGCTTTATAAAACAAAACCAAACACCTAATATATTGTACCAGTGCACATTCTATCATTTGCCAACTTAGAAAAAAGTATACATTTTATCATCTCTGAAATTGGGATGCATGTTATAATTAATGGTATGTTATAGTTCAGTTGGCAGATTTTTCTTTCTTAGTGGTCTATTTTATAATCATTGGCACCTTGTTGTTTTAGGTGCCATTGAGTCAGTATCTGACTCATAGTGACTCTACGTACAACAGAAGAAACACTATTGTCAGTGCTTCTCTGCTGTTCATAGGGTTTTCGATGGCAGATTGATTTTTGGGAGTGGGTTGCTGGGTCTGTCTCCTAAGCATACAGCACCTGGTGTTCCCAGGTGGTCTCCCATCCAAGTACTAACCAGGTCTGACCCTGCTTAGCTTCTGAGATCTGACAGGATTGGATGCCATAGGGCTATGGCTGCAGGCATTGGCACCTTATGTCTGCTGAAATATGGTCGTTGAAGGTTTACTTTGTGTTAGGCAATGTTGTAAATGCTTTGTGTAATTAACATAATTCTCACAACAACTCAGCAACGTAGGTACTATTACTATTCTATTTTATAGATGGGGACCTGGGGCCTAGAGAAGGTAAGTGGCTTGCCTTTGGAATTTGAGCTCAGGCACACACACACACACACACACACACACACACACATATCTATGTATATATAAATGTATATATATATATATATATATAGTACTATCTATACTGGAGATCTAGGCCCAAGAATGGGCAAGAGAGGGCTACCTGGCAGGAAGGAGGCTCTGTGGAAAGTCTTGGAAAATAGGCTTGGAAAAGCCAGGGAACAGCTGTTAAAGAGGTGCAGTGCTGCTGAGTGTGGTGGTGTACATCTGTAATCCCAGCACTGGGGAGGCTGAGGAAAGAGGACTATGAGTTTGAGGCCAGCTTTGGCTACATCATGAGTTCTAGACCAGAGTGGGATACATAGAGCGTCTCTGTCTCAAACAAACAAACAGGTTCAGCATTGAAGACTTTTCTCTGCATTTTAGCTGGAACAGATTGGGGATGACTCCAAGCAAGCTCTATATCAGCTCCAGGCCCAGCTAGAGGATTACAAGGAAAAGTCTCGGCGGGAAGTGGCAGATGCCCAGCGCCAAGCCAAGGATTGGGCTAGTGAGGCTGAGAAGACCTCTGGGGGCCTAAGCCGGCTACAGGATGAGGTAGGAGCCTAAATGGTAGCAGGATAAGAACCACCCATTGTAACTGGATTTGAAGGTCATTGCCTTTTAAATGATCTTGTGATCTGGAGTCCTGGGCCCAGGCTTAGTTGTAACTTGCAGTGACATATTAAGCTGGGGGAGAGTAGAAGATTGTCTATCCTAGGTACAGACAAGAAGAGATACATCGAAGAGCAGTGGTTTTCAAACTCTGTTGCACAATAGAGTCACCTGGGGAGATGTGAAAAGATTCCAATGCCCAAACTCTATCACATTTTACTTAGATCATCATCTTTAGGGGAGGACCCAGGATCAGTGTTTTTAAAAACTCCTCAAGTAGCTAGGCTCAGTGGCATGCACCTGCAGGTCCAGCTACTCAGAGTGGCTGAGGCCAGAGGGGATCCCTTGAACCCACAAGTTTGAGAACAGCCTGGGGCAACATTGCGAGACCCTGTCTTAAAAACAAACTGTTTTCCCCCCAAAAAACAAACCCTCAACTGATTCCAATTTGTGTAGAAAGTCTTAAGACAATAAAGAAAGTTGACTAAAAGTCAGTCTGCTTTTTATTGTTACAGCACTGGCAATTCTACAGAATGTCAGTGATGAAATCTCTCTCCCCTCAGAGGCAGACTGCTCCCCAGCTCACCTCCACCTTCCTACTACACTGAACTATTGCATGTTTCTCTTTGGCCCAGACACAGAGGCTGCGGCAGGCCCTGCAGGCATCCCAGGCTGAGCGGGACACAGCCCTGCTGGACAAAGAGCTACTGGCCCAGCGACTCCAGGGGCTGGAGCAAGAGGCAGAGAACAAGAAGCGCTCCCAGGATGACAGGACTCGGCAAATGAAGAACCTTGAGGTAAAGACACTGTGGGGTGGTCTAGGGGGCAGAAGAGGGAGTTCTGGATTCTGGCACAGGTGAGGCTTCCTTGGAGAAAGGAACCAGGGTACACCAAGCTTCTTTTCATACCAGAGATTAAAACTGGTGGCCACAGATGGTGGATTTTGCCGGGCTATGATGTTTTAGGGCTGGGATTTAGCTCAGTGGGTAGAGCGCTGTGCTGTAGTCTCTGAGGCCCCGAGTTCAATTCCCAGCACCGCAAAAATGGGAGCAGGGCCTGGCAATCCACTCCCAAGGCAATCCCGAAGCACTTAGCCATTGAAAACCCTATGAGGGTCGCTATGAGTCGGATATCGACTCGACGGCACCTAACAACAACAACAACAATGATGTTTTAAGCAACTTTGAACTAAATGCCAGTTGAGATATTTATAGATGTCACATACAAATTTGGATTTCTATCTTTTGTATTTGGAAAATGTTAATACGGACCTTTTAGATCTGAGTTTGGCATGGCAGCAATTCAATGGAGCTGAGCAGTAGCTTCCCCCCTTTAGAATGAACAATGATCTTCAATTTGCTGTATTTGAGAATAATAATAGCAACAACAAACTTATTGTGTGGCATACCAGGCACTTAAAGCTCATTTCATCCTCAGCAAAACTCTGTGAGGTCGATAATCTTGTTTTCTCCATTTTATAGATGAGGAAAACTGAGGCACAAAAAAGATTAAGTAACTTGCCTGTGGGTTCACTGCTAGGAAGTGGTAGATCTGATATTCAAGTCCAAGTAGTAGTCTGGCCCTAGTCTATACTCAGCCTCTATATGATATTGCTGGGCTCTAATTTGCTCCCCCAGTTTGTACTCTGGTGCTTCCATTTCTTAGTCTTTCCATCTTGGCCTTGGCTCAGGTACTTGTGTTTCTCTCTCAGTTTCCCATTACAAAAATAGTGTCCTCCAATGAAGTATGTGTTCTGCAGTTTGCCTTCCTCCCATGACCAGAGCATGTCCCACCCCCTCTCCTAATGCCACACCTGGTCAGCAGAGGGCGCTGGATTCATAGTGTCTCTGGGCAGGGACAAAGACCAAAAGATTCCCGGATTATATGAGAGAGAAGCCTGTGAATGCTCAAGTTTGAGAGGGCCCTGGTCTAGGTTGGTATTCCAGTGTCCAGCATTTGGGGTAGAATTGACCTTTTGTCTTTCTGCCACAGGAAAAAATTTCACGGCTGGAAGCAGAGTTAGATGAAGAAAAGAACACTGTAGAGCTGCTAACAGACCGGGTGAATCGTGGTCGGGACCAGGTTACTCCCTCCTTATCCGTCATTATATCTACTCCTGATTACATAACCTCTTGGCCCTCTCAAAAACAACTGTACTTTCCCATCTTTCATATTCTGGAGACACCTGCTGCAGGATTGGTGCATGGCTGAGTCCACTTCAGGGACTCATGTACTTTGGGAAGGGTTGGCAGGTTTCCTTAGGTGGGAAAAATCCAAGAATTTAAATGGAAGGAGTCTTAGTGGTCTGGACTGCTTTAACCTGAGTGGGGCTGCTTTGTTTCAGAAGAAATGCTAGTTCCTGGTGGGACTAAGAAAACTCTGTTTTAATTCTGTGGCTCTTCCCATTTGAATAGGCTGTGATTTCTTAGTTGCCTTGGAATTTTGGGGTTCAGGATTCAGAAGTCATCTTCCAGGGCTCTGCCCCACTTGGTTCAGTTTATTGGTTCATCCTTAGCCATCCCCAAGTTTATTAGTCAGCTGTCATTGCTATAGCAGAAAAACCAACCAAACAAACATAAAGGGCAGAGATATATATTAGGGGGTCATGGTTAGAGGAATCAGGCTTTAATGGTGGCTGGGCAGGTATGGCAGTGGCAGGTGGCAGGACCCATGGCCTTACATCTCCACGAACAGGAAGCAGAGGAAGCAAGGTGGGCTTTGGGTCTATGGCAAAAAACCTCCAAAGGCCCACCCCTAGTGACATCACTTCCGCAAAGCTAAGACCCACTTCCACAGTTCCATGACCTCCACAAATAGTGCCCCCAGCTGGGAAGCAGATGTTAAAGCACGTGATCTTTGAGGGGTACTTTGTATTTGAACCATGACACCAAGTCTAGTTTCTCTCACCCATCCCCACTAGGTGGATCAGCTGAGGACAGAGCTCATGCAGGAGAGGTCTGCTCGGCAGGACTTGGAGTGTGACAAAATCTCCTTGGAAAGACAGGTGAAAGGAGGGAGATTCTTGGGAGTAGACACTGGAGGCAAGGTAGAAGACCTAGTGGAGTGCTAACCATGGAGGTTTTCTCTCTTTCAGAACAAGGACTTGAAGGCCCGATTGGCCAGCTCAGAAGGCTTCCAGAAGCCCAGTGCCAGCCTCTCTCAGCTTGAGTCCCAGAATCAGTTGTTGCAAGAACGGCTACAAGCTGAAGAGAGGTAACAAGCCTGTCTTCTCTCTCCTTGTCTCCCTCTGTGTGGCTTTTTCTCCTCTGGCCTTCCATCTTCTACCTCAGATCTGGACAACTGGGCCTCATCTTCAGGGAACCCTTTTCTCCAAAAGCAGAGCAGAGAGAGTTGTAGAAATTCGGAGAGGTCAATGACCTCTATCCCGCAGGTTCTCTGGACCTTACCTCGAGTTTCCCCAGTCTATTGGTGGGGTTTATGACTAAGAAAAGCCCTTAGAGGCAGTAAGGGGCCATGTATGAGTTCCCTTAGAAATGGCAACATCCATAGACATTCCTCTACCTCACCCTCTTAGGGAGAAGACAGTTCTGCAATCCACCAACCGAAAGCTGGAGCGGAGAGTTAAAGAGCTGTCCATTCAGATTGATGATGAACGGCAGCATGTCAATGACCAGAGAGACCAGGTGAAAACATGATACCCTGGGGCCAAGCAGTTGTGGGGCAAGTATATATTATGTGTTTGCTTGGAGGCCAGGAGAGGCCACTATTTCCCATGTTGTTGTTGTTTTTGTTGTTAGGTGCCATTGGCTTGGTGTCTGACTGATAGTGAGCCTACGTACAACAGGAGAAACACTATTGTTAGTGCTTCTCTGCTATTCATAGGGTTTTCAATGGCAGATTGTTTTGGAGAAGTGGGTTGTTGGGTCCTTCTCCCAAGCCTGCAGCAGCTGGTGTTCCCAGGTGGTCTCCCATCCAAGTACTAACCAGACCTGAACCTGCTTAGCTTCCAAGATCTGATGGGATCGGATGCCACAATGGTATGGCTGTAGGCACCATCTCCCATACGGCTTCCAAACTTAGACTTTCCTTGTATAAGGACAGGGAAATTAGATCAAAAGTACTAGACTAGGCTACTGACTCTCTCGTGAGCAGCCCACTCTGTAGTCTGTCTAAAAGCATCTCCTTTCCCATTTCTCTTAATAAACTCATTCCTCTTTCTAACTTAAAAAGAAAAAAAAAAGTACTAGACTAGAGCAGTCATGGTTGATGTATTGGGTGCTAGTTTCTCTAAGTGTTATACATGTATTAATTCATTTAAACCCCAAAAGAACCTTCTGAGTCTGGAGAACTGTGGTTGGCATTCTAGTGTCCAGCATTTGGGGCAGAATTGAGCCAGGAGCAATTACCCCTTGTCAAGATTGTTACAGGAGAGGTCCATAGGTCGTGGTAGCAGATGCTTTTCTAATGTGGGAACTTGGGATCCTGCTTAGCTAAGCCTGAGGGTGAAGGCATTGAAGCGGCAAGTGGATGAAGCAGAAGAGGAAATTGAGCGACTGGATGGCCTGAGGAAGAAGGCACAGCGTGAGCTGGAGGAGCAGCATGAGGTCAACGAACAGCTTCAGGCCCGGATCAAATCCTTGGAAAAGGACTCATGGTATGGGTTGCCCTTCTGTACCTGCTTCCTGGGGTAGTAGAGCAGGGAAGGAATGGTCTCTCCCAAGCTGGTTAAGGAGGAGTATCTCTAAGGTAAGAATGTGCAGTCACTTATTCCTGCCTAGAAGCAGTATGATTATTATTATTCTTAGCATCTCAGCTGTACCTTATCTCCCTAGATCGCTGATTAGAGGGGGATCTTGTGAATAGCTTTAGGCCTGAAAAGAATTACTTCCTTAGTGTGAAAGGATGGCTGTCTCAATCTGTTCCTCATTCCTTACCAGTATTCTCTCCGACTCAGGCGCAAAGCTTCCCGTTCAGCTGCTGAGTCAGCCCTCAAACATGAGGGGCTGAGCTCTGATGAGGAATTTGACAGTGTCTACGACCCCTCTTCCATTGCATCACTGCTTACAGAGAGCAACCTACAGACCAGCTCCTGCTAGCTCGTGGTCATCAGAGGTCCAGAAATGGGCTTGAAGCCTCTCCTCACCAGCCTTGCTTTACATGCCTCGGATTCCTCTTTCCTCTGGGTGACCCAGTTATTCAGACTGAAGACAGGGAGGGGTCCAAGCAATGGTGATAAAAATGGCATCAGCAGTAAGCTGATGGATGGACATGGCCTTTCCACAGGAGAAGCGCATAGTTTGGGCCTGCTGAGCCGTTCCTATAGGTGCCGACCCTTCCTTCATTTCTCTGGTGGTGGAAGAATCGTCAGTATGTAGACTGAAGGGGACTGAGAAGGACAGAAAAAGATGGAAATTGCCATGTATATAAAGCTTTATTTCTTTAACCTTTAACTCTATGGCTCAGGGAAATACCCAATGCTATTCTATTCCTTGGATTCCTGCAACCTCTTTTCCTCCCAGAGCCTGCAGCTATACTACTGTGGCATCCAATCCTGTCAGATCTCGGAAACTAAGCAGGGTCAGGTCTGGTTAGTACTTGGATGGGAGACCACCTGGGAACACCAGGTGTGGTAGGCTTGGGAGAAGGACCCAGCAACCCACTCCTCCAAAACAATCAGCCATTGAAAACCCTATGAAAAGCAGAGAAGCACTGACAATAAGTGTTTCTCCTGTTGTATGTAGGGTCGCTATGAGTTGGACACCGACTTGATGGCACCTAACAACAACAATTTTCCTCCCACTCTGGAGCAGGGTGAGGGGAACATTATGGGTAATGGACATGCAAGCTTGGATCTACCCAATTCTCAGATGCTTCTCTTTGCACAGTCATAGGGCCCATATGGTCATCCCTGCACCCTTCCAGTTCTTATATTTTTGTCTTCTCTAAGTCAGTGGGTCCAGGGACCCTTCATCCTATCCCCTTTCCATAGTCACAATTCCTACCTTGTTTTTTTCGTCTCAGTGCCTTAGCCAGGTGAGGAGACAAGGATGTTCTTCTTGCCTTTTATACCTGCACATTTATACCTCTCCAGACACCAGCCTTTCTCCAACTGGGGCCTTCAGCCTGCCCCACTTCCCCAGTGACTGGTTGAGAGAGCTAATGGCTGCTCTACTGATGAGCCCCTGGGAGAGAGACTGATAGGGCCGTGATAAGGTGGTGGGGGCCTGGTCTGCTCAGGGTTTCCATCCTTCTCTCCCTCGGTAACTATGGATGTGGCATAAGGCGGTTGTACCTGGGAATCCTGGAAAATGTCTATACAAGTTCCAAAAGCAAACATCTCAGTTCCTGTGGCCATTCTTGTGGTTTCTCTGACCAGATGTGCCCAGCCTCAGTAGGGAACCAACTGTCCCTCATTTTCTCAGGAACTGGACCTTGGTTCAGGGCTTTGCCTAGGGTTAGAGGCTGACTCTCAGTAGAGATGAGAAGAGGCAACAGAGAATTTATTGCTCCTTGGGCTTCGGGGAGAGATAAGCTACAGTGGGGAGGATGAAAGGGGAATGATTCACCTCTCATTTCCAAAGCAAGTTCTGTAGGGATCCTGCAGAAGACTGTTCTCACCAATGACTTGTAATTTCGTGATTTAAAAAAAAAAAAATCCTATATTCTGCAAATCAGATATCTTCTCTCAATCCAATCCAGCCTTAGTTTTATTTTAAATTAAATATTAAAATTATATATCTATATTGAAATCATTGTTGCCTTTTTCCTGGCTTATTTAGGAGTCTGAGGTTTTGGAAGAAGTCATTTCAACTGTACACCTTAGAGGCTTCACTTCATTTTTCAGAGGTTCTTTATAGCAGATCAGAGGGACTTAGGAAGCTTAGAAGTGTTTTTAGCAGCTCCCTTCTCTCCTGAACAACCTTCTGGGAATAGCAAGGCCAGAAAATGCCACCTTTGAAGGTTAGAGGGGAACAGAGCAAAACTGGGTTTTACTCCCCTGGGTCACAGGGATATTCCCATTCACCTCCCAGGCACAGAGATCTGCATCTATTCCTAACTGGCATAAGACTCAATCCCTACCTGAGAGGTAGGGAAGTTTCTGCCCTCTGCCCTTGTGGGTTAAAGAGGGAGCTAGCTGTTCACTGGAGCCTATTGCCAAATATAGGAGTACTGCCTACTCCAAGAAGGGGTCAGACTGCCTGCTGTCTGTGTGGACCATAAACCAGTGGAACAGCCATCTGCCAGAGCAGCTGGGCTGGCAAGAAACTCCAGGGTCCCTCTTGGTCAACCCCCTCCCTTCTAATCCCTCAAGATTCCATCCTAGGCTTGGGGAGCAAATGCCATTGGCACAATTGAGGCACATCCTTCTCATCTCATTCCTTTTATAGCAGTATGTCCCACCTCTCCCCACCATATAAGGGTAGCTTTGGTATAATGACTTCTGCAAAACAAGCCCCACCCAGAGCCTACCTGGCTTTGACTTTGGCCTGGGCGTTTTGCCAAGGAAGGGCACCTGCCAGACTGGCTTGGGCTAGTCTGAGTGAGCTGGCCCTTGGTGCCTGCCTTCCTCCTGCGTGGAGGAAAGGTTTACTCAGCTCTACAAAGCCTACAGGCTGGCTTACATATAGATTGTATGGAATTGTGTACAAGTGTCAACTCTTCATCCTCTATAGAGGGTGATTCCCTCTGAATAGCAATGGTCTTGAAGAGTTGAAAGGAGACGAGACTAATGAAGAATGTCGAGGCACAACCACATACTCTAGAGAAAATTTCAGTTCAGCAGCCCCACGTAACGCCTAAGCCCAACTTTTAAGTAAATCTGAGGGAGCGCCGCTGGGGCGTGCCCAGAAGCCTCTAGACCCCGCCCACCTAGCTATTTAGCTCGCTCTGGTTGGCGAAAATCATTCAAAGGGCGTGGCCTTCCCTCAGCACTGCCCCTGACGCGCCTATACAAGGGGGCGGTTCCGCGCGCGACAGCCCATTAGGAGCTAGACCTTAGTGCCGGGCGGTGGACGCTGTGCTGAGACCACCGCGGGAAGATGATGAACGGAACGCAGGACTGGTGTGCCCTGGTGGACGTGCACCCAGAGACCCAGACCGCGGTAAGAAAACGCGCTCACATCGCCTGTCCTCGTTTGGTATTCTCTGTTTCCAATTCCCTCCCTTTTGTTCCCGGCGCGGAGTTCGCTGACATCACCTGGTGCCGGGCTCGGAGCGATGTGGTCAGCCCTTCATGGCCCTGCTCTCTTTTCCTTTGCCTTGCGACGGGCAGTGGGGGGCGTGGAATGAAGACTATTTTAAGGCTCGAGGCTGGGGGTGTCCCTGCCCTTTGGAAGGACACTGCAGCTTCTGCCTGGGACTTGGCACGGGCGAGTCCTGGCTTGGGCCGCGGGTCTCAGGACGCGTTACCCAGGCGTTCTGTGGGCAGCTGGATTGGGGCATTGGAGAATGAGCTCAAGGGATTGAATCCCTGCCCTGTTTTGGACATTGTGTCTGGTTGAGGTGGATTAGGCTTTTCCGTGGGTCCTCGTGACCTCAGAGGCCTTTCAAAAAATTTTATGGTGCTTTGGGTCAGTAACGAGAAAGGAGGGTAGAGGGGGAAAGCCTAGGGCTTCAGATGGAAGGTGGGAAGCGAGTGAGGGGTGCTCTGGTGCTCTGTCTCTCGCCAGGAGGGAATGAGCTGTCCACCTGGTGGTCACCTCTTTTCGTGGATTTCTCCTTCTTACCTCCTGCAGTTCTGCTCCCCTCCCCCTGGCGGTCAACTGATAGCTTCCTTGGACGGTTTATTGGTTTTGCTTCAGCCTTATGCCATCCGGCCCAGGGGAGGTGGATGCAGGGGATCTCTCAGAAGCTGGGCTGAGAAGGGAAGGGAAGTGATCCGCACTAGGATTTCTGGACCAGATGAGGGTTGGGGGCTAGAGGTGATGTTCTCCAGTGCAGGCCAGTCTGCCTTGTTCCCCTCATCCCTGGTTCCCCATCCCTGTCCTTCCCCCAGCCCCTACTCCTGCAGCTGACCGTATGATTTTTCCTTTCCAAAAGCAAAGGAAGGTAATTTGTGGCTGAATGTTTCTAGGCTCTAATCCTTGACAGGTTTGTATTATTTCATCAATTTCCAAACTAATCTGGGTGAAACTAAAATGGGACCCAAGGTGACGGGGAGTTGGTATCCCCTCCCCGCCATCTGATTCTTTACTTCTGCCTGTTTTAGCAAGCCTGTGAGGTAGAGCTAATCCAGCTGCAGCTGGATTATGACTCTTCATCAAAGAATATTTGTAGACTAGAAGTTCATTTGAAGGAGGTATTAGATACAGATTTGAAATATAGTATTAGAGTACAGGCAATCATTTAATTCTGTTTATGGTTCCCCTGCCATTTCTGCCCAAGCTTATGTGGGTTTCTGCCATATTATAATACATATCTTTCTACTGCCCAACCCCAGCCTCCCCAGCCCCAGTCTTCTCCAGCTATGGGATGCTGAAGAGAAGGGAAAAAATCCACCCCCTATTGTGTCAGCCTCAAGTCCTACTCTTTACTTTTGCTGTTTTGGAATGGTTGAGGCAGGGGAATGGGTGTGAGATAAAGAAGAGGGATATTTGGGTTTCTTTTTGGTTGCTTTAGGAAAAAAAAAAATCCAGAAAGTAATCCAAGACTATGACATTGGCAGCACTGAGAATGAATTGTCACCCTCTGCTATCCCTTGATGTTTGTGCTGCTTGTTTGGTGAGGCAGAAAGAATAGGTAGAAAAATACTGAGCAAAGAATTCAGTCTCAACTATAGGTAAGTTTGAAGCTAACCAGAGACCTCTATAACAAGAGAGAGATAGAAATTCCCTTTTATTTCTTCTTTCTAGGTTGAATTTAAGACCTATTTTATTCCAAAGCTGGGAATGAAATAATCCCTTCCCTGATCTGATCTTGGAGACATTCTTGGGCTCTTAGGAAGTGAGAGGGGATGTAAACAACCAGTCAGGAGATAGGCTTTGTCCTAGATTCCTCTCCTCTGAGCCAGTCTGCCAATAGAATTTATGGCTCTGGACAGTCCCCAGGAACCTGTCATATATTCATACCAATGAACAAGTGCTCAGTGCATATGCAGAGTAAGTGATTAAATAAATGAACAGATGTTCTCTCTGGAGTTGGTAATATAGATGGTTGGAATGTTCTAGTGGGAATTAGGACCCTGGGACTCTGGTATTTCTCCAACAGCAACAGACCATGTGCCTTAGTGCTCCATATGTGGACATGGAAATATGGCTAATACACTTTCTAGGTTGTTGTGGGATGCAGATGCAGCAGGTATAAGGAGCCAGTGTTTTTTAAAACTGAAGATTATAATCATTAGTGAATTTAGGTCTTTTTGCCATTCTGCCCAAGATTCCAAGGAAAGGATATGTGCCATTGTCCCCTTGCCCCATCCTTGGCCAGGGTAGGGAAGAGTTCATTGATTGACAAGCCCCCAAAACTACCCAGTAAAGAAGGGAGATTCTCCAGAGCAAAATCCAAATGTTGTTACCAGTGGAGGAGAATGGAAAGCTGTGTATGAAAGAATAGATGTCTGTGATATTAGACTTAGGCATAGATGACCTCTGATTTCCTTCTCTCTTTCCTTCCAAGATTGTTTTTAATCAAAAGAATATATATACATTTAAAAAAATCTAATGTCAAACACCTTTTAAAAGAATATAGCAGTCCTCTACTTTTCTGCTAAGTGGAAGTAGTCTCTTTTTCTTTTTTCAGTATTAGTGCTTGAACCCAGGGCCTTGCACATGCTAGGCAAGTGCTCTACCACTGAGCTGCACCCCCAGCTCCTTTTTTATTTTGAGACAAGGTGTTGCTAAGTTGCTCAGGCTGCTTCTGGCCTTGAACCTGCCATCTTCCTGTCTTAGCCTTGTCCTGCTCTCAACCTCCCCAAGTCACTGGGATTTATATTCCCACTCTGTACATGCTCCTGTCCCATCCTCCCAATGTAATTATATTATAATTTTTGGCTTAAATGTGATTTCTGTTAATAGCATTGTGATTAAGAGCATGGCTCTGAGAAGCTAAGGTGGGCTATAATCAGGACTCTGATGTTTGCTTTGCAAAAGATTACTTTGTAAATTAATTTCTTCATTTTCAGTTTCCTCATCTGTTAAACGGGGATAATAATTATGCCTTTCTCATAGAGTCATTAGGAGGATTAAGAAAATACATATGAAACATTAAGTACAGTGCTTGGCACATGGTAAATGCTGAGATGTTAGCTATTATTTTCTATTTGCTACTGGCTTGGACTAGACTATTTTCCCCTTTTCCCAGCACCCTAGCCAAGGAGTGGAGGAAGAGTCTGGGAATAGTCTGGCTTGGTCAAGGTTTGCTCTTTCTTGTGTTGACATTTGTTCATTCTTATCTATTCCTTTCCCCTTTCCTTGATAATCTAGGTCCATCTGCCAGTGTAGGGTCCCGAGGATGAGCGGGAGCCTATGATAGACCCAGGGCAAAGACCTGAGTGACTTTTGCTAGTCCTAACTCAGCCTGGTCTTACACAGAGTGATGTTCAGCGTACATATTTTGGCATCCCTCTCTGGGCAGTTTTCTCCTTTTCTTTTTCTGATCTCATGGCCAACTCAGTTGGTATACTCTCTGGGTTCTCTGATAGGATGATTCTCTTTAAACGATCAGTGTTACCCTTGCTTAGAATATCTGTATTTTTTCATCCTATCTAGATATTATTTTTTAAAATTTGTCTTGGCCAGAGAGGTTCTTTCAACAGCTGTGCAGATTTGGAATTTTTTCATCAGCTCTAGTTTTAACCCTTGTCTTTATCATGGAATAGGTGGCATTTCATGAAGACCTCAGAAGCAAGGAAGTTTGTTTGTTTGTTTGTTTAGTTTGCAGTGCTTGGGAGTTGAACCCAGGGTTTCGAACACACTTTGCAAGTGTTCTTCCACCGGGCAGCAGTCCCAGCCCAGGTTTATTTTTTATTTTGAGTCAGTGTCTCACTAAGTTAAACAGGCTGCCTCAGGCCTTGAAATAGCAATCCTCCTGCCTCTGCCTCCCAAGTCTCAGGGATTACAGTCATGCTCCACTGCATCCAGTCTGAAGTAGTTTAATGCCAATCCTTTCTTGAGCCCCATTTTTTATTTTTTCAACTAAAGCTATGATTTGTTGAAAGATTACCATGGGCTTCCTATATTTTTAATAGCTTTATTGGAAATAATTCTTATATGATTCATCCATTTAAAATATATAATTCACTGGTTTTTAGCATATCCACAGAGTTCTACATTCATCAGTAAATCAACTTTGGAACATTTTCTTCACTTCATAAAGAAATCTTGACCCATTAGCAGTTGCTCCCCATTTCCCTTCAACCTCCCCAGCCCTAGGCAACTACCAGTCTACTTTCTTTCTCTATGAATTTACCTATTTTGGACTTTTCATGTAAAGGTACTTGTTCAGTATGAGGTCCTTTGTGACTAGCTTCTTTCAATTTGCATGCTGTTTTTAAGGTCCATCCACATTATAACATGTATCAGTACTGCATTCCTTTTTAGGGCCAAATAATATTCTACTGTATCACCAAATTATCATAAATATATTCATCATGGATAAATGTTTGTAGACATTTGGAGTGTTTCTACACTTTGTCTATTGTGAATTATGCTGCTATGAAATTTTGTGTACAAGTTTTTATGTGGGCTTATGTTTCATTTCTGTTGCAGAGAAATACCTGGGAATGGAATTGCTGGATTGGAATATTTGCACTTTTTAAAAAATTATTTATTTATTATTTTTTGCAGTGCTGGAGATCCAAACCCAGGCAAATGCTCTACCACTGAGCTACATCCTCAGCCCAGAATTTTTTCATTTTAAAAAAGGATTGATTACCTAAACATTCATCTCCATCCCTGTAAATTAGTTGCCATACATTAATTGTAGCCAAAAGTTGATGGTGGGACACTGAATGGACAGAATAGCACTGATGCTGTCAGTCATTGAAATAGGATGTATTGAGCATTGGCTGTTTAGATGTTTGTGATGTTTTTGCTCATTGGTTTGGATCACTCCCTCACAACTGAAAATGGGAATTTTTAATTAAAGTTTGTGTTGTTCCAGGAAAAAAAATAAATGGATTGATTAGGAGTCCTTGGTGCTTGCTCCAATGGAATGAATTGATTCTAAAATGATGGAGGTCCTGGCTCTGTGACACCTGGGTGGGGAAGAAATTCCTGGGTGGAGGAACTTTTCAAGTCTGATGACTATTTCTTCCAGTGGTGAGACTTGCCCCAGACTCAGCCCATAATTTTCTGCTCACACCATTCCATCTCCCCCATTCATTGCCAGGCTCTTACTTACAGGAACACTGAAGCTATGTCTCTAGGCCTGCCAGGAATTTGAGGAATGTTGGGCTTTTGCCTGCTGAGCAAGGGGAGGTTCTGAGAGAGAACAGTTACTTAATCACCAGGCATTTGGCGCCAACGTTGCATTGCCCATATTTCTCCAGGGTGGAGGGAGGTGTGCACCGTATGGTTTCGGTTCCAGACACGCATGCTCAGAGGGAGTGGGATGAGCTTCCTCACCCGCTAGTAATTATGTTACTTGCCTCTTTGTGTCACAGCGCAGTCTTGTGACATACCTTTGTTTCCTAGGGGTAGGCAGGTCTAGCTGGGGGAGTAGGTAGGTCAGGAAGGCTGGTGGCCCAGATTTAAGCCTTACTCAAAGAGACAGGAAGAGAATATGGGATAGGGTAGGATGGGGATGGGCAGATAAAGGAAAAAAAGGGAAATCGTTTCTTAGGGTCTCAGAGTACAAAAGCAAAAGTGACAAGGCAAAGTGGTCAGACTAGATAGAGAAGCAGAATCCCACTATCAGCCTGTTGAGGGGGCAGGCCCTGGGGAGCTTACCCAGGCTACCTGGGCACCAGGTCTGTGTGCTGGTTCCAAAGCGAGATGTCTGCTTCAGAATTGGAGTCCCGGAGTCCAGCTCCCTCTACATACACACCCTTATTGCCAGGCCCCAGTGCAGGCCAGGTAATGAGAAGGGCTGCCCCATCTAGGGTGCCACCCCAAATCCCTTTTTCTCATTTCACCTCCCGGTCACTGGGTAAGGCCTCTGCATGGAGCTTGTCTAGCCTGTGTCTCTGGGTAGGTAGCTAAGTAAAAAGCAAACACCTGTTTGTTGGCTTTTCTGTGAGGAGGAGGAAAAGGAATGTGTCCTACTCAACAAAAAGCCTAGATGAAGTTGTAGAAGGCAGGACCAGGCCCCCAAAACCTGCATGTCAGGTGGGTTGGGAGTCTTCCTCAGGAGGGAGTAGGCACCCTGCCACCCCGTCCTATCTCTTCTTTGACTTTATAAGGCTTTCCTCTTTCTGGCCTCTTGGAAGCCAGTGTTGCAAGCGGTTGGCTATTTCCATTTTTCAGAGTGAGCAGATGAGGGGTGGCTGCTACGGCAACAGCTTGAGAGGCCATGTGCGTTTGGGGAAAGAGAGGGGACGGACTTGGGGGACAGACAGATGGAGGAGTGGGATACGAAGTGAAGATGAATTAGGGATGCTGGTTTCCAGCTCAGAGACTATCTCTGCTTCCCTCACTTCTTAGAAGGGCCTTTACCCTTGAAATCCATCTCTTGCCTTGTCCTAGTGCCTCACCCTCCCCAAGCAGCCTGGATCTTTACCCATTCACAGAAGCCTGTGGTGTGAGAACCCCTGGGGCCTGCCTGTTTATCTCCCTGGGGCCTCCCTGTTTATCTTCTATCAGCTTCTCCTTGAGCGTCTTGATCTCTAAGCCCTTAGCTATGTGTTTACCCCCTCCCTGCTTTGAGGAGTGAGTCACTGCTGGAGATTTGTTTGAACAGAGTGGAGAGGCTGCCTATAATTTGGAGGTAGCTGGGCTTGTCCCCGAAAGTGTTTATGAGGTTAGAGGCTGCTTACCTTGTGATTAGCACTGCTTCTTTTTCCCCAGAGAAGGGTGCCATTTCCCATCTAGCTTTGTAGGGAGTCCCCAGTGGGGACTACTCTAATAGACATTTTGGGGATGTTTCTGAAGCTCTCTAGAGCCTACTCACAGCCGTGAAGTCATTCCAGATCCAGAGAACCAAGCAGAGAGGAGCCTCAGGCTTTCCGTCCTTGGCTCTGGGTTAGGGTTTTGGGGTGGGGTCTGTGGCCAGCATTCTCTGGTTCTGGATGATGAGGTGCCAGAAAGAGCCCTAGATTTTTTACCCGCTCCGTCTGCCTCCTCCACCCTCCTCCCTCACAGAATTTCCAGAGCTACTTGGGATAGTAACATGCCTCACCTTTGTGAAGTGATTTATGGTTTGCAAAGCAGTTGCACATTGTTCTTACACATCTACCTACCTTGCCTAAAATTCAGCAGGATGGGTGTGATCACCCCCATTTTACAGATAGAAAACTGAGGTCTGGAGAGATTAAGTGGTTTGCTTAAGGACTGGCAGACACATTGGAACTCACACTCCTCCTCTGACTCCAAACTTAGTATTTTTCTTTCCTTCTCCTCTCTCTCTCTCTCTTTGTCCTTTTCTTTTTCTTCTCTCTCTCTCTCTCTCTCTCTCTCTTTTTTTTTTTTTTTTTTTGCAGTACTGGGGGTTGAACCCAGGGCTGCGCTTGCATGCTTTGCAAGTGCTGTACCACTGAGCTGCACCCTCCATCCCATTTTTTTACTTTTTGAGACAGGGTCTCATTAAATTACACAGACTGCCTCTGGTCTCAAACTTGTGATCCTCCTGCCTCTTCCTCCCAAGTAGCCGTGATTACAGGCATGTGCTACCGCTCCTGGCTTCTTTCCTTCTCTTTATTAATACATCTCATTCTAGGAGTGTTATGCAAATACCTTTTTGTTGCTGAAGTTTAAAATACCATGAGAATAAGTGGAACAGAAGGGCTTTCACTCCTGTGCCCTTCTTTAGTGTACGTGAACTTAATGTTTTCCTAGGTGTTGACTTTCAAGAAATGCCATTTGGAGCCAGGCACAGTAGCACACGCCTGTAATCCCTGTGACTTGGATCACTAGTTCAAGGCCAGAGGCAGCCTGCTTTACTTAGCAAGACCCTGTCTCAAAAAAAAGGTGGGGGGAAGAGGCTGGGGGTACAGGTCAGTGGTAGAACACTTGCAAAGTATATGCAAGGCTCTGGGTTCAAACCTCCAGTACTTTGGAAAAAAAGGTGAGGGGGCATGCCATGTGGCATGGTGGTTAGGAGCCCAGACTGAACATAAGACCTGAGTTTGAATCCTTGCTCTGTTTCTGACTAGTTGTGTGACTTTGGACAAGATGTTTCTCTGCTTCAGTTTTTAAATCTATAAAATGGGGATGTGGCTAATAATACCTACTATGTAATATTGTTGTACAGATTAAATGATTTCATACATGTAAAGCACTTTGAACAGGGCCCAACAGGGTCCTATACATAGTAACTGTTATGTATAAGAGTTGGCAATTACCAATACTATGAACATTTATATATGTACTTAAGTCAATGAGAAGCCATATTTTATAAATTAATGTCTGACTTCTTTCTTTTTCTTATATATATATATGTATATGTATATATATATGTGTGTATATATATATATATGTATATATATATATATATCTTAGAGATATTTTCCTGTAACTTCATGGATGTTTGTGAGCAGTGTAACACCTCATATTATGGATGTTATCTATGTTATTTTATTCATTCATTTACCTACTAGCAAATATCTTATTTCCAGTTTTTAACTATTATAAATAGTATTGTAATCAATAGATTTTCACAAGGGATTTTCATAGGACATATTCCTAAAAGTGGAATTGTGAGGTCAAAGAATTTACAAAATATGGCCAGGTGCAGTAGCACATCCCTGTAATCCCAAACCCCTCGGGATGCTGAGGCAAGAGGGTTGTAGGTTCAAGGCCAGAGGCAGCCTGTGCAATTTAGTGAGACCCTGTCTCAAAATAATAAAGGGGATGAAGTTATAGCTCAGTAGTACAGAACTTGCCTAGCATGCCCAAGGCAACTCAGGGCCTAGCAAAAAATGAAGTGTGTTGTTGTTGTTGTTGTTAGGTGCCGTGGAGTCGGTATCCGACTCATAGCGACCCTCTGTACAACAGGGGAAACACTATTGTCAGTGCTTCTCTGCTGTTCATAGGGTTTTCAATGGCAGATTGATTTTTGGGAGGGGGTTGCCAGGTCCTTCTCCCAAGCCTACAGCTTCTGGTTTTCCTGGGCGGTCTCCCATCCAGGTACTAACCAGGCCCAACCCTGCTTAGCTTCCGAGATCTGACAGGATCGGATGCCACAGGGCTATGGCTGCTTGCAAAAAACAAATGAATAAATAATTTATAAAATATGTAACTTTTAATATTGCCAAATTAATTTCCAAAAGTATTTTCATAAATGTATACTAGCCCCAGCAATATGTGAGATTAGTTTTTTCCCCTGCCTCTTAACTGATCCTGGGTATTACTTGTTGTTGTTAGATGCTGTCGAGTCGAGTATGACTCATAGCGACCCTCATAGGGTTTTCAATGGCAGATTGTTTTGGGGTCGCCTTGGGAGTGGGTTGCCACATCCTTCCCCCATTTTGCGGTGCTGGGAATCAAACTCGGGACCTCAGAGACTGCAGAGCAGCGCTCTACCAACTGAGCTAAATCCCAGCCCGGATATTACTAGTGTCTTTAATAATTGCTATTCAAAAGCTGAGTGTGGTGGCACATGCCTGTAATCCTAGCAGCTTGGGAGGTGGAGGCAAGAGGATTGCAAGTTCGAGACTAGAGGCAGTCTGTATAATTTAGCGAGACCCTGTCTCAAAAAGTTAAAAAATGGGCTGGGGGTGCAGTTCAGTGGTCCAGCACTTGCAAAGCATGCAAGTGCAAGGCCCTGGGTTCCACCCCTAGTACCACCAAAAAAAAAAAAAAAAAAAAAAAAAAAAATTGCCATTCAATTGGTCTAAAAACAGTATGTCTACAGGATTTATGTGAAGAAAAAATTGCTTTACTGAAAAAAAAGAGAGATTTGGATATATGGAAGTTTTAAAGCATAGCAATAAAATGGACACCTGTGTACCAAACACCCAGCTTAAGAAATAGAACATTAATTACCAATACCTTCAAAAGTCCCCTCCATATCATAACCCTCTGCTTCCTCCACAGAAATGATCACTGTCTAGAATTTTTACTTTATTTCTTTGTTTCTGTTATACTTTTGCTACATACTCAAATGATACATTGTATAGTTTGGCATGTTTTGAATTCTATATACATATCATATTCTATAGTGTTTTTTTTTTACTTACTATTAATTTTGGTATTTATTCACATTGCTACAATTCATCTATTTTCACAGATGAGTAGTAAGTGGTTCATTGTATACTAATACACTGTATACTAGAGTTAATGAATTCATTTTCTTGGCAGTGGGCCATTAGGATTATTTCTAGTGGTTTTCCATTGCAGGTAACTCTGCTGTCACATACTTACACAAGTTTTATCTTTATTTTCATAATGAAATTGCCTCTTATCTTTTTTTGGTTGGTTCTCAGAATTGAATCCAAATATTCAGCAACTTAAGCACGCACTTTACCTCGCTACACTTCCAGCCCCTTCACTATCATTTTAATTTGCATTTCCCTGATTACTGGTGAGGCTGAGCTTTGCTTTGCTTCTCTCTCTCTCTCTCTCTCTCTCTCTCTCTCTGTTTGAGACAGATACTTAACCGTGTACTTGGTAGCCTGGGCTGGCCTCCTGCCTTCACTTCCTGGGATTACAAGAGTGCACCACCACACCCACATGAACAGCTTTCATATATCCCTTAGCCATTTGTATTTCTTCTTAGAGCTGCCCTTCTTGATCTTTGCTCATTTTTTTCTTGACATTCCTGTACCACTCTCTGTGTCTGCTTTTTCCAGTATTACATGCTCCTTCTATAAATTGAAGAGTTTCTGAAAAAAAAGGGAATCAGGAAAATTCCTGACTCTGTCACCTGGAATTCATGTAACGTGTCTTTTGAGTAACTACTCTAGGCCAGTTACTGTGCTAAATAAACTATCCATGTCTTCAAGGAGCTTATGATTGGGGAGCATGAAGATGAATGAAAAAGTAGTTATAAATAATGGGGCCAGTGTTATAGTGTTGGATAAGTGGGGTCCAGTAGAAGCAGGACTGGCAGAGAGGGGATACTGGAGCTGAGCCTTGAAGGCTGAGTAGGAATTTTCCAAGGAGGCTAGGGAAATGGAGAGTAGGTAACTGTTCCAAATACCATTCTTTTTCTGCAAAAGGGAGGGAAAGGTGATCTAGGTACTATTATGTTTCATTTTGTTCTATCAAAATAAAAGTTATCTTCTAAAATAAAATATATATAAGAAAAAGGAAATAAACTAGGCACTATGGAGCATGGCTATAATCCCAGCTACTTGGGAGGCAGAGGCATGAGGATCACAGGTTCGAGGCCAGAGACAGACTGCATAATTTAGCAAGATCCTGTCTCAAGATAAAAAATAAAAAAGAAGTTTGAGGGTGCAGATCGGTGGCAGAGCACTTGAAAAGTATATACAAGGTCCTAGGTTCAACCCCCTAAACCTCCCCCCAAAGAACCAAAGGCAGCTTACATAGTTTAATGAGACTCTATCTCAAAATAAAAAATAATGAAAAAGGGTGACTATGGGTGCAGGTCAGTGGTACAGCATTTGCTTAGTATGCATGAGGCCTTAGATTCCACCCTCCAGTACTGTGGAAAAAAAGAAAATAAAGAAACTGACCATTTACACAGGGGTTAGGTTGGATAAATTCATTTAATCTTAGAAGTAGAGTACTAGTAGTCATTTAAAGCCAATTTTGGCTGAGATGGGAGAATTGCAAGTTCAAGGCCAGTGTGGGCCACATAGACCCTGTCTCAATGAAAGATATAATAGAAATCCTTTGTACCCTATACTCAGTCTCTCCACTGGTAACATCTTTCCAAATTATAGTATACTATCACAACCAGGATATTAACTGATATAGTGAAGATATAGAACATTTCAATCACCACAAGAATCCTTCCTATTAAATTCATATAGAAACACAAAAGACTATTTCCAGCCAAAACAATCTGAAGCTGCAAAACCAGTGCAAGTGGAATCACAGTACTTGACTTTATACTACAGGGCTATGGTAGCAAAAACAGCTTGGTACTGGCACAAAAATAGGCTTATAGACCAATGGAACAGAACTGAAGGTCCAGATTTACATCTACACATTATAGCCACTTGATCTTTGACAAAGGGGCTAAGAATACTCAATGGAGAAAAGATAGCCTCTTCAACAAATGGTGTTGGAAAAATTGGATCTCCATCTTCAGAAAAATGAAAATAGACCTGTATCTCTCAATTTGCACAAAAGTCAACTCGAAATGGATAAGAGACCTCAACATAAAACCAGAAACCTTTAAATGACTAGAAGAAAAGATAAGAGACATGTCCCAACACATAGGCATAGGAAAGTATTTCCTATTAGAGAAGGCTCTAATCACCCAGGAAATGTCACCATAAGTGACAAATGGGGTTGTATGAAATTAAAACTTTTTGTATAGCAAAGGAAACAATCAACAGAGTTAAAGAAGAGCCCATTGAATAGAAGAAAACTTTCACATCCTACACATCTAACAGAGGACTAATTTCTAGAATTTACAAAGAACTCAAGAAAGCAAATCCCAAGACAACAAATAACTCCATACACAAGTGGGCAAAGGAAATGAACAGATAGTTCTCAAATGAAGACGTTTGTAGAGCTGAGAACATGAAAAAATGTTCAATATCCCAAGCCATCAGGGAAATGCAATTCAAAACAACTCTGAGATTCCATCTAACCCCAGTAAGAATGGCCAAGATCAAGTAAACACATAGTAACAAGTGCTGGCAAGGATGCAGAAAAAAAGGAACCCTTTTATACTGTTGGTGAGACTGTAAATTGGTTCAACCACTCTGGAAATCAATATGGAGATACCTCAGAAAACTAAAACTAGAACTGCCATATGACCTAACTATACCACTACTGGGAATATAACCAAAGGGAGATAAGTCATCATACCACAGAGACACCTACATCTACATATTTAATGCAGCACTGTTCACAATAGCAAGGATATGGAACCAACCAAGATGCCCATCAACAGAAGGATGGATGAAAAGTGTGGTACCTATACACAAATGAATATTACTCAGCAATAAAAAGAATGGAATAATGTCATTTACAGCAAAATGGATGAAACTGGAGAACATTAAGTGAATGAATACAGGCTCAAAAGGAGAAATACCCTTTGTTCTTGCTCATATGTGGGAGTTGAATCTTACTTAAAGGAAGAAAAAACTATATGTAAACAGATATATAAAAATGAGCAACTTAGCTAAGAAGGGAAAATATAAGCAGAGTAGAAAGAAGAGGGGAGACTAGCAAAGGGAAGTGAAGGTTATGGAATATGGGAAGGGGAGGGGAAAGAATGAAAAGGGATAAATGAGGAGAGGATAATCTTAATGTAAATGATGCAACTTCATGAGTACATGGGAAAAATGGAATATAACCCATAAGTGCATATAAGTTTTACTACATATTAATCAAAAGGCTCCATAAACGTTGTAAGTCGATGAAAGTATAACCAAAAGTGATGTAATAGTTGCACAATGGAAACAGCAAATACTGTATTACAATGTGCCCCACCAATACTTATCAATAAAGTGGGTTAAAAAAAAAAAAAAGAATCCCTCCTGTTGACTTTTAGGCTCTTACATACTTCTTTCTTACCCCTACCCTTTTCTTAACTCCTAGCAACCACTAATCTGTTCTCTATTTCTATAGTTGTGTTATTTAAAGAATGTTATGTGAATGGAATTCCATAGTAAGTAACCTTTTCTGATTGTTTTGTTCACTCATCATAATTCTCTGGAGATTGTTGTTGCTTATATCAATAGTTTGTGCTTTTTTATTGCCAAGTAATATACTACAATAATAGATGTATAACAGTTTGTTTAACCATTCACCTAGTGATAAACATCTGATTGAGTTGTTAACAAGTTTTGTTTTGTTTTGTTTTGTTTTGTTTTGTTTTGTGGTGCTGGGAATCAAACCTACGGCAAACACTAGGCAAGTGCTCTATCACTAAGATATACCCCCAGCCCTTGCAAGCTTGCATGTTTAGATTTGTTTTTTGATTTTTCTTTTTTCTTTCCTCTCGCTCTCTCCCTCTCCCTCTCCCTGTCCCTGTCCCTGTCCCTGTCCCTCTCCCTCTCCTTCTCCCTCTCCCTCTCTTTCTTTCTTTCAGTATTTGGGGCCTCACACATGCTTTGTAAGCGCTCTACCATTGAGCTGTACCCTTAGCCCCTTTTTTTGCTTTTTATTTTGTGACAGGATCTTGCTAAGTTATGCAGGTTGCCTCTGGCCTGAAACTTACCTTCCTCCTGCCTCCTCCCAAGTTTCTGGGATTACAGATGTGTACCACTGCACCCAGCTAGTTTTTTTCTTGAGAAAGGATCTCACTATGAGGCCCAGGCTGGAATTGAACTGATCCTCCTGTCTCAGCCTTCCAAGTGCTAGGATTATAGGCATAGGCCATCATGGTCAGCTGTATGTTTAGTTTTTAAAGAAACTACCGTACTGTTTTTCAGAGTGGCTTATCATTCACACATTATCACCAGCAATGTGACCTAGTTTCTCTATCTCTTCTCCAGCATTTACTGTTGTCCTTATTTTTAATTTTAGCCATTCTGATAGATGTATATTGTAAGATGCTTACTGTAATTTTAATTAACATCTCCTTAATGACTAATGATATTGAATATATTTATATTTATTTGCCATATGTATGTCTTTAGTAAAATTCCTCTTCATGTTTTTGCCCATGCTGTAACAAAATACTAGAGAATATAATCTCTATATTCATGAAAAATATTGGTCTATATTTTCTCTCTCCTTTACTCCTATCCTATCCTACTTCCCTCCCTTTGTTTTTCTTTCTCTTCTTTCTTTCCTTTTCCCTTTTTCTTTTTTCTGTTCTTCTCTCTCTTCTGTCTTCTTCTTTTGTGTGCATATATGTCACTGGGGGTTGAACCCAGGGCCTTGTGCTTGCATGCTTTGCAAGTGCTGTACCACTGAGCTGCACCCCCACCCCATTTTT
>VMDO01025800.1:0-27680 GCA_007922755.1 Pedetes capensis | reverse complement strand
ACAACTCACCTAGCAAGCATGAAGCCTTGGGGTGAACCCCCTAGTACTCAAAAAAAAAGAAAGAAAAAAAAGAAAAGAAAAAAAAATGATGCTATACCTCATAAATGTGCACAACTCTCATTATATGTAATCAAAATTTTTCCTTTGCAATGAAATAAAAGTATAAACAATCAGAATTTGATAATTTCAAAATGTATATATGAACTGAATTATCACTGTATCCTATCAATATGTACTATTAAAATATTAATAAAATATATTATTTGCACTCACTGTATAAAATATACACAGTGAACAAAATTACATTTGTATACAAAGTAGGTACTGGATTTGGAAACCTGTTGATTGCTGTGTACATTAATTCCAATGAAGTATACATCCAGTACTCCAAAATACCTACACTTTAAAAAAATATTTTAAAGAAAAGCAATAATATTTGTGTTTAAGCTGACAAGAGTGTGGCAGTAAATACTGATGTCACAATCTGACTGAGAAAAAATTACAGCAGAAAACAGAATATACTTCACTTTACAGTAATAAAATGGCACACTTTTAATATATATATATACATTTATACAAATATATATTATACAAATGTAAAATAATTTATAAAAGTTATAAGTGTGTGTGAAACAAAGCATTGAAGTAGCCAATATGGAAAGAAAAGGAAGACAGAAGAAGGAAGGAAGGAGGAAAGAAAGAAAGAAAGAAAATAATAACTAGCTTTATATACTAAAAAGCAAAAAGGAAATATGAATTCACTTAGACTTAACAAACATCAAACTCTGGAAATTAATGGAGCATGGTGGCAAACCCTGTACTTCCAGTATTTAAGAAGCCGAGGCTGGAGAATTGCCAAATTTGAGACCAGCCTGGGCTCCATAGTGAGACATGGTCTCAAAAAACCAAAAATAAACAAATCGTGAAATCAGCCACTAAATAAGCTCCTATGATAGACTGCACATGGAAAAGCAAGGAAGAGCCAGCCACAGTGGCACACTGGGGAGGCTGACACAGGAGGATGACAATATGTCAATTCTAACTGAGGCAATACATCTGTGGGACACTTTCTTCTGTTAAATGACTTTTAAGTAACTAATTTAATGCATGCATTGGGATTGAAAGTAAGATGAGGAATGTTTATTGTTGTTGTTAGATGCCCTTGAGTCATGGGCACCTAATTATGGTGCTGGAGACTCATAGCGACCCTCATGGGGTTCTCAGTGGCTGATTGTTTCGGGATTGCCTCGGGAGTGGATTGCCATGTCCTTCTCCCATTTTTGTGGTTCTGGGAATCGAACTTGGGACCTCAGAGACTGCAGAGCAGCATTCTACCAACTGAGCTAAATCCCAGCCCTTAAGGAATATTTAGCTAACTAAAAGCATTTGGTAGCTCATCATGGATATTTTTTCATCTCCTCATTCTACTTTCATTCTTCATACAGTATATACCCACAAATATAATTCTTGGCTGGGCATCATACACTTGAAAGTCCTACTTACCTTGCACATCAAAGGGAGAATTTTCTACACTACAACATCCTGTAGATTTAATATCACCACATCTCATTTGCCTATTCATTGAGCTATTTGACAAACTTTTCTTCAGCATCTACTAAGTAAGTGCCTGATACTGTGTTAGGTATGTGGGGAGAAGGATGTAAAGCAAATAATATATGACATTTACCTTTAAACAAATGATGCCAATTAGAGTTCAAGAATATCTTTGATTTCTACAATTTTGTTTCTTAGAAAAGTTAATATAATAACTTGTCCTTGACTTTGATATATTTAAAGAAATTTGAGAGTATTCATTACTGATATTTTCTCCAAATGTTTAATATTTCACATAAGATTTATAAAATATGCATAAACATAGCACACATATGCAGTGGAGAGCACAGAGAAACATACCTATAGTCTTAGAACCATTGTGTTTTGTAAAAGACTCAGGTGACACTATAGTGAGGCATGGGGGAAGAGAACTATTTAATACTATTTTTCCTGAACACATACACATTTATAATATATGCTTTATACTCACTTAGGTAGTTTCCAGGCATCTTGAAACTCCTGCTTATCACAGCCACAAGCATTGAATAGCCCCTCTGTCCAGTCCCCAACAATGCGGATATGGATGCTGAAGAAGTCTTCCTCAGGGGCGGAGGTCAATGTGAAAGGATGCCACTCCAGCTTGGACACTTTGGGGCACTTGACAAAAATGTACTGTCCCACCTCCATCTTGAAGCCCTTCTTTTTCATCTGTAGCTCAATGGTTTTGAAAGGGTGAGTGACTACCTATGGAATAAAACATGTCCTGGAAATCACACTCTCTCCAAACATTCATTTTTTCAGTGTCTCTGTGAACTAAGATGCCTCACCCAGGCCTATATCTCAAGGCCAACACAGAAGGTCCTCCAGCAGATGTGTTTGTCATTGACATTTGCCCCCAGTGGTAGTCAATGACCAATGATGGTCTAATGAAGGGATACAAAGTGCTGCTCTTATTTCCTCAATGTGGGACAACTCTAAGGGAGAATCTCAACTCTTGCACTCCTTGAAGGATCAACTGAAGCCACAGCTGCAATTAAATTGTAGGTCGGTGTTCTCTTTTCCTACTGAGTTATAGTTAGGATGAATGAGTTGTGGTACTCAGTCATACAATAGGGTGACTATAGATAACAATATATATTGTATATTTGAAAAACTGCTAGAAGATTTTGAATATGCTCATCACAGTGAAATGATAAATGTGTGAGGTGAGGGATATGCTAATTATCTTCACTTGATCATTACACAAGGTATAATGTACCAAAATATTACATTGTATCATATAGATATGTACAATTATGTGTCAAATAAAATGGAAATAAAACTTTTTAAAAAATAAAGTGATATATTCTTTCTTTGATGATTTCTAAGATGCCTAGAAGAACTTTATATGGATAACTAAAGAAAGACAAACCAAGGGACATCAAAGGAAATGAAAATAAATAGAAACAAAATTGCAGCTTTTTAATGTTCACTGACATTTCTGGGCTTTTCATGAGTGGAGAGTTGTGGAAGAGCAGGAAAATCTTTTTAAAACATTATTGGCTGGGGTGTATCTCAGAGGTAAAGTGTATGCTTAGCATGTGTGAGGCCTAGGTTTGACCCCTAGCTCCACCAAAAAAAATTGTCCAACAGTCCCCAAACTTGTGACTTAAGTTTCTGTAATATGATAAATTTACAATAAGCTCCCGTTTGCTCTGAAATAAGAGGAATTGGAAAGCATCATTTTAAAAACAAAATTATATTGAAAATTATTTACCATGTTACAATTTTGTGTGGTGAAAACAATTTTTTCCCATATTGAAATTTTGCCACAAGAGGATTTAAATTAGTAAAACAGCAGACTGCATTATCATTGGAATATTTTTGATAGCATATTCCTTCTTACATTTGTTTATATGAAAAGAAAGTGAAAATCTGTTTTATTAACAGGAAAATATGTTTGCCTTTGAAATATGTTGAAGAGAAATATTTGATTCAGTCATCTCTTAACTATAAAAGGGAATTTTGCGGCAACTCATTTTGCTGACTTGTGAGGATTTTCTTACTATACAAGACTTCCAACGTCAGCAGGGTTGGCTTTTCTATGACCTTCCATAGATGTCACATGAAAAAAAATCTAGGGTGGAGAATAGAAGGAATTTTTGTGTTTTGCAAAAATAGCCCATAGTAGGCTTTTGGTAAATACTTTTGACCTGATTTGAACTGAATGAAATTTCATTTGATTAAAAATAGTCTTCTCTGGTGTTTCCTGAAAGTATAACAAGGAGTTTCCATTTATATATATTTAAAGACCTCTTTAAAGTGCTGAAAAGTAAAGATGTCACATTGAAGATGAAGGAGTGCCTGACTCATGCATCATATGTTTGTGAAAACTGGATGTTGAATAAGGGAGACAGGAAAAGAATTGATGCTTTTGAATTATGGTGCTGGAGACAAATATTGACTATACCATGGGCTGCCAAAAGAACCAACAGCTCTGTCCTAGAAGAACTAGAAGAAGTATAGCCAGAGTGCTCCTTGGAAACAAGGATGGAGAGACTGTGTCATATGTATTTTGGACATGTTGTCAGGAGGGACCAGTCCCTGGAGAAGGACATCATGTTTGGGAGAGTGGCAGGTCAATGAACAAAAGGAAGACTCTCAACTTTATAGATTGACATAGTGGCTGCCATAATGGGCTTAGACATAAAGATGATTTTGTGCCTGACACAGAATTGGAGAGTTTCATTCTGTTGTACATAGGATTGCTATGAGTTGGACCAGACTCAATAGCACCTAACAACAACACCAAGTTGGATGGATATTTGTCTATTTACTTTGTAATGAAAAAATATAGAAGAGTGAGGGGAAAACCACTCCAGATTTGGAGTTAGGAGACAAAATTCAAGCTGCGGCTTGATTACTAACTTACTTCACACTTTCGACACTTCAGCTGTGATAGTCTGTGGGTAAATATTAAAAAAAATGGAAAGGATGTAACTAGAAAGCTCTTTTAATCTCAATCAGAACTACCTTTTGTCACTTGGTTCTTTTAGCATCTGAAATTGTTGACCCACCTGTTTTTCATTTCCACTTACAATTAACAACATAATGCCTGTATACCTTTCCCCTCTATGCACATGCAGAGTGTGTGTGAGGGAACATCTCATAAGCAAAACTCTTGGCTTCACGTTAACACAGAAAGAGGTATCTTCTAGTGTTATCAATTAATTGTCCAACCATTTGATTATAGAGCTAAATACATTGAAATAAAGTGTAGGTCTTAAGTTTAATCAAAAGAAGCTTAGTAAAAGATAGCTCTGACCAATGACATAAAGAAGTTGGAGAGACATTGATTATCAGTAATTCCTAAGGCAGCTAATACCTTTGTGATGACCACTTTCTGTTGAGATCGCCAAAACCGGACCAATCTCTCACAGAGATACAGGAACATGGGGCCCACGATCCATTTCCAAGTCTGTAATCAGAACAAAAATGAAAATGAAATGTATTAGGGGTAATAATCATAGATTCAGAGGGAGAAAAACTTTTTTATAAGTCAGGCTAATTTTTGTAGGTTTGTTTAAATATTTACCATCGTGGTTGTTGTTAGATGCCACTGAGTCAGGTCCAATTCATAACAACCCTATGTACAGCAGAACAAAACACTCCCCAATTCTGTGCCAGGTACAGAATTTATTTATGTTTAAGCCCATTGTTGTACTGTGTCAGTCCATCTAGTGGAGGGTTTTCCTCTTTTTCATCGACCTGTCACTCTCTCAAACATGATGTCCTTTTCCAGGGAATGGTCCCTCCTGACTATGTGTCAAAAATACTTAAGACAGAATCTAGCCATCTTTGCCTCCAAGGAGCACTCTGGTTGCACTTCTTCTAGGACCAACCTGTTGGCTCTTTTGGCAGTCCATGGTATATTCAATATTCACCTCCAGCTCCATAATTGAACAGCATCAATTTTTCTCCTGTCTTCCTTGTTCAATGTCCAGCTTTCACAACCATATGATGTGACTGGAAATACCACGGCATGAGTCAGGCTCACCTTCGTCTTCAATGTGATATCTTTACTTTTCAATACTTTAAAGGGATCTTTTGTCACAGCTTTTCCCAAAGCAATACGTCTTCTGATTTCTTGACTGCTGCTTCCACAGGTGTTGATTGTAGAACCAAGTAAAGCAAAATGTTGGACAACCTCAATCTTTTCTCCATTTATCATGAAGGTGTGTATTGACCCAGTTGGAAGGGTTTTTGTTTTGCTGAGGTTGAGGTGCAATCCATTCTGAAGGCTGTGTTCTTCCATCTTCATTAATAAATGTTTCAATCCTCTTTACTTTCAGCAAGCAGAGTTGTGTCATCTGCATAACTCAGGTTGTTAATGAGTCTTCCTTCAATCTTGGTGCCACATTCTTCTTCATAAAGTCCAGGTTCTCAGATTATTTGCTCAGCATAGAGATTAAATATGTGAGATATAAGAGTACAGCCCTGATGCACACCATTCTTGATTCTATTTTATTTATTTTATTTTTTTGCGGTACTGAGGGTTGAACCCAGGGTCTTGCACTCGCATGCTTTGCAAGTGCTGTACCCCTGAACTGCACCCTCAGCCCATTTTTTAACTTTTTGACATAGGGCCTCACTAAATTATGCAGACTACCCCTGGTTTTGAACTTGCAATCCTCCTGCCTTTGCCTCCCAAGTCACTGGGATTACAAGCGTGTGCCACCATGCTCAGCCTCCTTTCTTGATTTTAAACCAGGAAGTGTTTGCTTGTTGTGTTCGAACAACTGGCTCTGGTCCATGTACAGATTCCTCATGGGTACAACTAAATGCTCCGGTATTCCCATTCTTTGCAATGTTATCTATAATTTGTTGTGATTTACACAGTCAAATGCCTTTGCATAGTCAATAAAACATAGATAGACATATTTCTGCTATTCTCTGCTTTCAGCTAATATGCATCTGTCATCAGTAATAAACTCACTGGTTCCACGCCCTCTTTGAAAATGGCTTTATCTTCCAACAGTTCCTCATTTGCTGTACTGTCGGGGCTTTGTTATTGTGATGTTGAAAGCTACACCAGTGATATTACAGATACCAGCAGGATCACCCATGGTGGACAGGGTTCAGCTGAGCTTCCAGGCTAACACAGACTAGGAGAAGGAGCTGGCTAACCTAGTCCTGAAGCAATTAGCCATTGAAAACCCTATGAATAGCAGAGAAACACTGTCAGACCTAGTGCCAGAAAAGGAGCCCCTCAGGTTGGAAGGCACTAAAAAGACTACTGGGGAAGAGTTGCCTCCTCAAAGTGGAGTCTACCTTAATGACGGGAATGGAGTAAAGCCCCACGGACCTCCATTTGCTGATGTGGCACAACTCAAAATGAGAAGGAACAACTGTAAACATCCATTAATAATTGGAATACAGAACATACGTAGTATGAAGCTAGGAAAATTAGAGATCTTCAAAAGGGAAAATGGAGCACATAAACATTGACATTCTAGGCATCAGTGAGCTAAAATGGACGGACATGGGAGATTTTGAATCAGATAATCATATGGTCTACAATTCTGGGATTGACAGATTAAAGAGAAGTGGGGTTACATTCATCATCAAAAAAGACATTTCAAGATCTGTCTTAAAGTAGAATCCTGTCAGTGATAGAATAATATCCATATGCCTACAAGGAAGGATTGTTAATACGACTATTATTCAAATTTATGCACCCACCACTAAGGCTACCAATGAAGATAGGGAAGATTTTTACCAGCTTCTGCAATCTGAAATAGATTGAACATGCAATCAGGATTTACTATTAATTACTGGTGACTGGAATGCAAATGTTGGAAACGAAGAAGGAGGCTCAGTAGTCAGAAAATATGGCCTTGGTGACAGAAACAATGCTGGAGATCACATGATAGAACTTTGTAAGACCAATGACCTTTTCATTGCAAACACACTTTTTTTCATCAACATAAACATCAACTGTACACATTGACTTCACAAGATGGGACATACAGGAACCAACTGACTACATTTGTGGAAAGAGTCAATGAAAAAGCTCGATATCAAAAGTCAGAACAAGATCAAGTGCTGATTGTGGGACAGACCATCAACTGCTCATATGCAGGTTCAAACTGAAATTCAAGAAAATTAGAGTAAGTATATAACAAAGGTATGACCTTCAGTATAACCCAGCTGAGTTCAGAGATCACCTCAAGAACAGATTTAATGCATTAGACACTAATGATCAAAGAACAGAAGAGTCGTGGCATAACATCAAGGACATCATTCATGAGGAAAGCAAAAAGTTATTTAAAAGGCAGGAAAAAAAGAAAAGATCAAATTACATGTCAAAAGAGATTCTGAAACTCCCCCTTGAATGTCAAGCCACTACAGTAAAAGGAAGACCTGATGAAGTTAAATAACTAAAAGGAAGATTTCAAAGGGCAGCTCAAGAAGACAAAATCAAATATTATAATGACATTTGCAAAGAGCTGGAGCTAGAAAAACAAAAGGAAGAACATGCTCTATTTTTCTCAAGCTTAAGGAACTGAAAAAAATTCAAGCTTCAAGTGGCAGTAGTGAAGGATTCTACAGGGAAAATATTGAACAATACAGGAAACATCAAAAGAAGATGGAATGAATACACAGTCATTATACCAAAAAGAATTGGTGGATGATCAACCATTTCAAGCAGTTGCATATACTCAGGAACCAGTGGTACTGAAGGACAAAGTGGAAGATGCCTTGAAGGAACTGACGAAACACAAGTCTCCAGGAATTGATGGAACACCAACAGAGAGATTTCAACAAACAGATGCATAACTAGAGGTGCTACCTTGTTTATGCCAAGAGATTTGGAAAATAGCTACCTGGCCAACTGAGTGGAAGAGATTTATATTTATGCCTGTTCCCAAGAAAAGGGATCCAAATGAATGTGGGAATTATCATTTAACATTGGATAAGTAAATTTCTCATAAAACAAAATATATGAAGAACATCTGGAATTATGATACATTTTTGGGGCAGTAAAAATATTCTCCTTAGCGACATTGAGGAACTGTATCTACAGTTGAAACTTTTCAAAGAGGAACTGTCCATAAGAATGAGATTTCTTGCAGTGTCACAACTGCAGTTGCAATAGTCCTGCAATAGAGCAAGATTGGTTTCAGAATTAACATGTCTCTAAATGAGAGTGTTTCAGCAAGATGATACTTGTAATGCAACATTGTAATTGCTTTCTCTGCCATGCAGTCAGAGATTAATGTTTTGCAAGATGATCCATTCTATGCAAGAGTTTAGCTGTTACTTGAATATTCTGGTAGATTCTAGGAGCTATGCAATGTGCTTACAAAATGAGGACAAACCCAAAGATTTTTACACTTCTGTAGAAACCTATCTGGTAAGAATATACAGTGTTTCAGAACACTGCAATTAATCTGCTGGATTGTTGGCTATAGAAAAAATATTTAGATCAAACATATCTACCCTGGCTCTCAGCTAGTTGGGTTCCCAGTTTAGTATCTGAAGTGGCAAAAAAAATTTAGAAGGAAATATCATCTAAAATCTGACTTTCCAATATGGACTTCAAGGAGAAAAAAAACTAGGGAGTGCTTCTGAGAGTTTCACATATGACCTTTCTCTTTAATTAATTTTTGGAAGCTTATTGTTGAAAGTTAAGAGCACTTAAATATCCACATATCCAGCCAAAGTTGAACAACAGCTGCACCAAAGGTTAAGAATTTTCTGACGCTGGACTTCATTTTCATGGGACAGATATTTAAAATAATATTGCATCATCCACCCATTTCCTGGGTGCCCCTAAAGGAATCATTGAATGGAGCCAGATTTGGACATTGCCCCAAATAGCCCCCAAAATCTAGAAGCTCCTTTGAGGTAAATGCCTATAAAGGTCGTAGTATTTTTACTCCAGTTGCCATGGAGGAAATGTGCCTCCTCCTGCCCATAAAAGGAACACCAATACAGTTGCCTTTTTATCCTATCTACTGATGTCTGCACCTAGTGGGAGCAGTCCACTCACGTGCCTGGTTGTTCCACTGATGAACAAGGATACTCAACAATGTTATGATGTTACGTCTTCATAGCATAATTTTTGTTTACAGGAAGAGTACTCTCAGGCCAAGAAAGTAGGACAAAAGAAAGGAGAAAATGGGATGGGAAATTTGCCTTCATGTTTTACTGCATGTAAGGACAAAATAATAATCCTGTTCAGATACTCCACATGAGTGCTGTTTTTGTTTTGTTTAGTCTTATACCAATGGATAGCACAATAACAATATGTTTGCAAACAGAGGCAAAGATATAAAGAGTACAGAGCTGATTTCTTATTTTATAGAGCAGAGAAATTGGGAATACACAAAATGGAGCCCTTCACGATTTCCTATAGAAGAGAGAAAATATTTTACCATGTTTTCTCTTTATCACCTTTGTCACACTCTAGCCTCATTTTGACGTACCATTGGGTGTTTGTGTGAATCTGTCTGTCCAGCCTTCTTCATTCCTGATAGACTGGCCCTCCTCCCAATGTCTAAAGACAGCACAATGTGCCACTTCATCAATTTTTTTCCCAGTTCTGAATGCCATATAGAATGTCTTACTTCCTTGGTACCTGGTGAGGCCTCTAGCTCCTTCTAGGTGATTTATTTGAGTGTTCCAATTCAGCTCAGGATAGAATCTCTAAATATCCCTCTGAAATTATTAAGTGGAATTATTGTGGTCTTTGCTTTTAAAAGAAAAGAAATAACGCTGCTTGAACCTAAATAGCAATTTTTAAAATACTGCTTTTCTAGGTTTATGTCAACTCACTGACAACAGCTAATTTTTCAAGAAACAATTCTAGCCAATAAGTACAGCAGAAAAATATAGACACAACATCCTAGAAATTCTGTGACATTTTTAACAGGCCATTCTATGGTATTTGTACATGTTTCTTAGACACAGTAATACAACTATAATAGCAACAATAAATTATACATACCATAGGAGGGTTCCCAGCAAACTTTGGTACTGGGCATTTCTCTATTTTTCCCCACTCTGAGATAGTTTGATTACAGTCCTCTAATTTGTGTTCAGCCATACTCTCTTCTGTCTGCTGACGTACAATTCGTCTGGGAAAAAAATGTAAGCCCAGCACATTTAGTAGCAAGAAACTAAGTGGATTCTGTCTTTTAGATTTTTGGTACTATTCTGTGACCCTGGGGATAGAATCCAGGGCATCATCTATGCTAGGCTCTACCATTGAGCTATATACTCAAACGTGATTCTAGACATATTGTAAGTATCCTTCATGTGGGTCCTGTACTTTTCACTTAAACACTCTCTCTGAATAAATTAGAGGAAGGGAAATAAATAGAAACAAATATGTGCAATAGCACAAAGAATATCTATCTAGATGTCACATTATAAAGGGTAAGTCTTGGATCATCAACATGTGTTTTCTTAAATGCATACTATGTGCTTCTGTCTCAAGTATCATTTTTGTGTATAAACAAATACACAAAACCAGAAAAACTGCAAAGCAAACAGGCTGACTACTCGCCCATATAATGCCTTTGTGTAAAATAGAAAAAGGCTTCCCTTCTGTGAGGAGAGTCTTACTGGCAAAGAACTTGGCTAGTAGAGTGTGGGCTACCTTTGTTTTCCTTGGGCAGGCACCTTTGAATAATGGACAACCCATATACTCATACACACAGCAGAATTCCTTTATTTGTGGGCACAAAGTTGCTGAGGCTGGGCATGTTGGTGCATATCTATAATCCCGGCACTCATGAGGCTGTAGCAGGAGTTTGAGGCCAGACTAAGCTATGTACAGAGACTCTGTCTCACAAAATTGTCTAAATTAAGCCAAGAGGTTGAATACTGTTTGAAAAGATTTAATCCTATGGGGATTACACCATTCTCACAAACATCAGTATGGTGGAGTGTACCTCAAAATTCTTGGAGTTCATTCTCTTCAACTCGATAAATATTATTAGCAACTACTAAATAAATAAAACAGTTCTGGGTTGTGATTATGGAAGGAAAGAGGCAAAAAGTAAGTCATGTCTTTGATTTCAAGGAATATAAATGACAGTCTTCAGCATATAAAAGAAGTGACACAGAAGTACTTTCTAAATGTTTGTTTTGGAGACTCAAAATTTATTGTGGTATTTGATATATTCTGAAGGTGTTTTTATTTCATAGTCACTAATCATCCCTTTCTAGTCCTAGGTCTTAGGGAAGAGAATTACCTTATATTGAGCATTTATGGCTAGGCATGAGGAAAGGCAACTCTTCACCAATTATCTCAGTTAATCCTCCTAACAAGCTTGAGAAGCAAGTATTGTTACTCTCATTTTACATAAGGGTAGTATACTCAAAGCAGAATGATTTGATGAAAACAAATCTGTTTTGAGGCAGCCTTAGGTTCAAATCTCAGTTCCACCTTTTAGTAGTTTGGTGGCCTTGGGAAAATTATTTAACTTTTTTTGAGACTTAGTATCTTCAACTATAAAATAGGTACAATTGTATCTCATTATATATTTATTTTAGTAATCAATTGGCATGATATGTAAAAAAGTCAGATACAAAGCAAAAAACAATTGCTATTAAAGTTCTTGGTTCCCAAGTTCACATAATGAGTAAATGATAGAAAAAAAGCCTGATTTTCTTCCTTCTCAGTGTTAGGACCAGAAATCTGGAAACCTAAATTTTAATTCTAATTCAGCTGTTACCTAACCATGAGAATGTGAGCTATCACTTAACCAGTCTAAGCAGCAGATTCTCCATAAATGCACAACAAGGTTAATAAATCTCTTCTGTCTGCTCCAAATGAAGATGGATATCTGTGACACTATACAATCAGAAAGTAGTGGGATTACTAAACTAGAAAAGGGAAGGAATTTCTTTTCTGGGATTCTCTGAAACAGTTGGATTATGACTAAATTTTACCTAAGGATATTCAATTGCTTTAGGACACTTGAAATTCTTCTTCCTACCATTTCCACCCACAGCTTTCCCACCCTGATATCCGATCCTGACAAAACTCAGAAGCTAAGGAGGGTTGGACCTGCTTAGTCCTTGGATGGGAGACCGCCTGGGAATACTCAGTGCTGTAGGCTTGGGAGAAGGACCTGGCAGCCCACTCCCAAGAAAAAATCAGCCATTGAAAACCCCATGAATAGCAGAGAAGCACTGAAAATAGTGCCAGGTAGGGCACAGTGTCGGGGAGTGTGTCATTCTGCTGCACATAGGGTTGCCATGAGTCAGAGCCAATTGGAGGGCACCTAACAATAACACAACAACAACAACCAGTTTCTCAGTGCTTAGAAAGAGTTTATGAGGGGTCAGTGTCAGGAAGTAGGTTCAGAATGCAAGCAGAAATTGCCCACGGCTACTTCTCCCCATCCTTCCTCTTTTCATTCTCAAGTCTTGGCTGGTGAAGACTTGGCTCTGAGCAGTGTCTGAGACTTGAGCATCTACTTGCCCCAACTCTAATTTCCTAGAACCCTATACCCACCAGTGACCTTCTGCAAGACTGCTTTTGTGTGCAGGTGGTATGTAACAGTAGAAAAAGGAAACCTGATATTAAATAGGACTCCTCCAAGCACACATCCAGACACTGCATATCACTATGAGAGCATTCACCACATCCTGCTTTAGACCACATGTATTCTAGGCCACTTACCAGCTGGGAATGGCCTGGCCTACATATTTTACCATTTTTACTTTCAGGTTCTTGGAAATGGGGATAGTGAGAACGTCTATACTTTTCAGGGATCTTTTAACCATTTAATATCAAATTCTTAGCAGAGATCCTGATGTAGAATAAGAGCTTAGTAGAAGTTAGCTATTACCTTTATTATACTAGAAGGTTTGAAGGCAATATCCATTGTATTTTTCCTGATAGTATTCCCTACAGTACCTTGGATCGGTCCTCATACATAGTTGTTGTGTGCCATTGAGTTGGGTCCAACTCATAGTGACACTATGTACAACAGGATGAAACACTACCCAACACTGTGCCATGCACATGATCTTTTCATGTTTGAACCCATTGCTGTAGACACTGTATTTCTTCACATTTTGAGTTGTACCACATCAGCAACTGAGTGTCTCAGGGGCTCTAGTCCATTATCATCATTAAGGTTGACTCTACTTTGAGGAGGCAACTCTTCTCCAGATGTTTCTTGAATGCCTTCCAGCCTGGTAGGCTTATTTTCCAGCACTATATGTGACAGTGCTTCTCTGATATTTATAGGGTTTTCAATGGCTGATTATTTTGGGAGTGGGCTGCCAGGTCCTTCTCCTTAGTCTGTCTTAGTCTGGAAGCTCAGTTGAAACCTGCCCACCGTGGGTGGCCCTGCTGGTATCTGAAATACTGGCGGGATAGCTTTCAGCATCATAGCATACACAAGCCCCTACAGCATGAAAAGCTGAGAGACATGTGGGGTCATACATGGTAGGGAAACAATAAATGACTGTTCCCTTAAATCAAAACCAATTGAACTACAGAAAATCCCTTCAACTTATAAATCATTAACTTCTCTACTTTGAGAATTTGTCTAATTCACTAATGATTAAACCATAGGAATCAACTTTGTGGACATCCAACCAGTGCTCTCAATATGTTCGTTTCCTTCCTTCCTTCTTCCCTTCCTCCCTCCCTCCCTCTCTTTCTTTCCTTCTTTCTTTCTTTCTTTCTTCCTTCCTTCCTTCCTTCCTTCCTTCCTTCCTTCCTTTCTTTTTTCCTCTCTTTCTTTCATTTTGAGATAGGATCTTGTTGTGCAGCACAGCCTGGCGTCAGACTCTCTAGTACCCCACGCTGGCCTTGAACTCACAATCCTCCTGCCTCAACATCCTGAGTTGTGGGTTACAGGTATGCACCACCATGCCTATCTGCTCAATAGGTTTTATACACTTGCAGAGGTACTCTGACTTTCTTTCAAGTTTGCTATAAATAGTCCTACTATGAATAGCAATTAGTTGGGTGTAAGAAACCAAAAGTGCAGCTGACTGACCTCTGCTGTTCTCTCACATTCCCTGAGTAGACAGGTTGATCACACCCAAGCAAGGAAGTCACTGTGCCTCTAATAGCGCAACACACCTAGAAACTGAAGGGCATAAATAAAGTCCTTGGCTACGGAGTTAAAAACTCACTCAGCTCCATGAATAGCAAGGCCAATGAAGAAGATCACAAAGAGATGGTGTGTGTACCAAAACACTTCAAAGTAAGATCTCCGGATGGTTTTGGTGGAGGACGTGATAATTAATATGAGACACAGTGTGATGACAATTCCAGTAATGCCTGCCAACCGAGTCACAGCCACATACAGGCCCCCTTCAGGGTTCTGTAAAATATAAACACATACACAACATTATTGTAGGGTTTCATCTGCAGGACTACCCATTTATAAAGCTGTTTAGAGGTATTTTCATGTCCCCTTTGGATAATCCAAATCATTCCTCACAGAGAGATACAGACTTGGAGTAGATATTTCTACAATTTAAAATGTCTTTCATGGTTGAGGAAACATAGCAAATAGGAATTGATATATTTTGACAATTTAAGGAAGTATCAAATAGAAGAAATTATCTACCAATAGATGAGCCGGAAGTATCTAAAGCTCTTTATCTCTTCAATTTTGAAATGGCCTGTACTCATCAGTTATTGTCTAAGGCTGCTCAGGGAGAGGTAATCATCCAGACCTTTCCAGAGCTCACTCTACGGACAAAGGGATGCTAGTAACCCGAGGGAAGTCCTTGGAGGAGGAATCAGACACAGATCATTGAAAAGGAAAGCATTCTAGGGGAGCTCAGACACAGTAAAAGTGATCCAAGGAGATCTGGGAAGAACACGACAGTGTCAGCTCACCTAGTAGTTTCACATTGCTGCCCTTATATATCACTGGGCAAACAATGAACAATGCAAAGAAAAATATCCAAGATATTATAGAAAAAACTTGTGTGTTGTTGTTATGTGCCCTTGAGTCGAATCCAACTCCCAGTGACCTTATGTCCAAGAGAATGAAACACTACCTGACACTATGCCATGCCTGGCACTACGTCAGTGCTTCTCTGCTATTCACAGGGTTTTCAATGGCTGATTGTTTCAGGAGTGAGCTGAGAATTCCTTCTGTTTTTGCAGTGCTATGGATTAGACCCAAGGCCTCAGAGCATGTAGAACAAGCACTCTACTAACTGAGCTAAAGCCCAGCCCATTTGTTTTGTTTGGTGCTGTTTAATCTTGTCCTCATGAAAAACAGGCAGTTTTTCTCATGTCAGTTTGAGGATAACAATTTTGGCAAAATTAAGGGACTTCTTTTATCATTTTTTTTTAAATACAAGGAAATGTGTTTGAAATTCAGTGGATAGTAATGTGATTTGCCATTTTCCCAAGGCACTGGGGATGTGATAATGGCTTGAAGCTCCTCTCTCTGAGTATAAGTGTACAACAACTCATGGGATGGAAGAAGTCCTTGCCTCTCAATACACTCACGTCTGCCCATGGAGAACTGCCAAGTTATTCCCAGTGCACCAAAGAACAACAATTAACAGACACAGGCCTCAGATGTTGCAGGTAAGAAAGAACAAAAGTATCACTGAAAACTTTCAACTGGTAGGTGGCCTAAACTAACACTTTAGGCTAGGGTGTTCCCTGATTCACACAAGTCATTTCATAGAACACCAGCATCAGACAAGGTCCCTCTGTAACTGTGATGGAGTGGGAGAAAAACAAGACTGTTCTGAAATCTCATCTGAGCCCAGACAAAACGTGGGGTGACTACTATTTCTTTACCTATTATAGATTTAGTCTCATTCTATTCATTTTGTCTCCTAGAAAAAAATAATAACATAGTAATCCTAGAACTATCCTCAATTCCTGACCATAGCTGATTCAGAGCAAATCCTTGCTTTCTTAAACCTGTCCCTAAACCATCTAAGAAAAGCCTAAGTCCTATAACAAGACCTTCGTAATTTCTCTCTGAGATACCCCCTCAGATTCCTTCATGGTATGAAGTCTCTTTTTCTGTGGCAAATAGTAAACCTAACTTTGATTGGACATGTGCTCCTGGCTGCATTTGACTCATGGGTAAGCCTGAGTTATTCCTGGTTCTGTATACACACATTCTTACAGGTGAGCTTTAGGACAAGGAAAATATCTGTACAGCCTCCACACATGAGATCAGCAGTGTGAGACACATTTTCTCTGTACTTATATTCTTATAACCCACAGAAATGCTTCTCTGACTGTTTGCTAACTTTTATTGTTATCATTCTGGCCAAGCAGAATTCTTCACTCACTGAAACAGTGATCTGTTTTAATAGTCTAAGGAACATCTAAATCAGGAAATGAGAGCCTTACCTTGATTTTTTCTCGAGCAAAATTGAGATAAGATTCATTCTTTTGGTCTCCAATACGAGAGAGTGCTACTGAATAAGGATCAGAGTTGCCAACACGGGCATTCACACACCACTCCACATTGAATAGATGTGCAATCGTGTGAATTGCTAAAGAGAGAAGAGAAGAGAAGAGAAAGAATGTAAAGGGTATGCACAAATTTATTGTAATCTGAGTTACTGGCCACAGCCTCTGACTCTATAGGTCACAAGGAGACACAGGGATGGCCTAAGATGCTAATAAATAAGAAGTGGGTCTCTGTAACCACAGAAGCAAGGCAATTCTAGTGGGTTAGCTCCTTTCTGCTTGTGTGATTTGGGAAAATCACTTAACCTCTCTGGTTTGGGTTCCTTATCTGTAAAATGAAGGTGTTGAGCTAACACTCCTAAAGATTCAATCAAGTTCTAAGATTCTACAACTAACCTTGATCTCTGAGGGGGTTAGATATGTCCTCATTATCTCACTCTTCCTAAGGTATTTGTACTCAAACAAGAAAACTGTCATGTACCATATGCTTTATGACTAGCCCATTCACCTAACTCTGAAATTACTTCCAGAGAGAGATGACAAATATGATTGACTTAGCACAAACCAATGACTATAAGTATGAACCTCTTTTTTTTTTCTTTTTTTTTTTTTTTTTTTTGCAGTACTGGGTGTTGAACCTAGGGCCTCATGCTTGCATGCTTTGCAAGTGCTGGACCACTGAGCTGTACCTCCAGCCCATTTTTTTTACTTTTTTTGAGATAGGGTCTCACTAAACTATGCAGACTGCCTCTGGTCTTGAACTTGTGATCCTCCTCCCTCTGCCTCCCAATTCACTGGGATTGCAGTCATGCACCATGGTGCAAGTATGAACCTCTTAAGAAAAAAAAACAAATTGCATTCTTTATTTTGCAACCACTTACATAGCGATTACCAGGTACCAAGTACTGTAATAAGTGCTTCACAGTTATTTAATCCTTACATTGACCCAATGGTGTAGTTATAATTAGTATCAGTTTATCTTCCAGATGAGTAAACCAGGGCATAAATTGCTTTGAAATCTGGCCCATGGTCACATAGCCAGGAAGTAACAGTGTTAGGAATCAAATCCAAGCAGTGTGGTATAATGTGCTACACTCCAACAGAATTTTATCATATATTTCTTTTAAACTCAAAAGGCCTACATGATCTGGTAGGAGAAGAGGAACCCAGTTAAACACTTATAAACTTAGCCTATTTTACTCAGGCTAGGAACAAACTCTGAAAGTGCAGAGTAAAAGCCTCTTTTGTTCATTATTGTGCCTCTCCATTTTCTAGCACATGAATTATTTATGAAGTGAATTAGTGGAGATTGGTAAGGTTCTTACATACAGTGCTCCTTGCACCAGTACTTCACCCTAATAATTAGAATAATAATAAACAATATAATATATATTTATACATATATCTATTATATGTATATATATGATAAGTACTCATAGTAATAATGAAGGTGTTTGGCTGATAAGGGCTTTCTTAAAGGATTCTTAATTTCTGTGCTGATGGTTCTGGAGGTTTACTGCAAAAAAACCCACAAAGTCCACATGGGCCCCAAAACAATTTTGTAAAATGAACAAAAGCTGTAATATGTGGACTAACATCTTTGATGTCAAAAAGGCTGGAAAATGAGGACACCAGGATTGACTTTTCCCATAGCATATTTTCATTTTTATAGGAAGATCTTAAGATCTTAAGCTTTCATGGCTAAAGGAATAAATCCTAATATTGGGTAATAGAAAGAGCTGTGAATACTTTTGAACAGAACTCATTTTTTAAAAATATAGCATGTCTGACCACACCATAATGAACCTGTGAAATCTGATCTTACATGTAGGTATTGAAGAATAGAGAAGACTCTCTGATCCTAATTTTTCTTCAGAATTTCAAATGTCTCAATAAACTTACCAGTGTGAAGTGCTATCATCCATGCCACCATTTTATGAAAGGTGAGGTTCCTGTCCAGTTGTCTTCGGATTCTTGTTGAACAGCACTTTGGATTAAGAGGGAAAGAATGGAATAGGAATTATTAACAAGAAGGCTTTCTATGTGTCAGACATTTTACATGTATTATCTCATTTCATTTTCACAACCACTCTATAAATGATGTCTTTCTATTCACTTGGTAGATGAGAAAACAGAGGCTCAGAGAGATGTAGTCATCTTCCCCAGGCTAAACAGCCATTGAGATACTCAACTTAAATAGTATGTTGCCTGTTCTCTTACCAGTGACATAAAGCCTCACCTGGAATTCATTGTTTAATTGTATAAAACTGTAAATTAGCACAGAAAACATATCTAACCATATAGTTTCTAGATCCAATTAACTTATTTAGTAAACAAAGAATATAGAAATTAATGGGGGTTGGGGTTTAGCTCAATTGGTAGAGTACTGCTCTATGCTCTCTGAGGCCCTCTGTTTGATCCTCTGCACTGCAAAAATGGGAGAAGGACCTGGCAATTCACTCCCAAAGCAATCCCCAAACAATCAGCCATTGAAAACCTTATGTGGGTCACCATAAATTGGACCTGACTCGATGGCATCTAACAACAATAATAACATAGAAATTAATAAAGAGGCCAGACATGGTAGCACACAGGTGTAATCCCACCAGTAAGGAGGCTGATGGAGGAAGATCACATGTTCAAGGCCAGCCTGGGCTATAAAGTCAGACCCTGTCTCAAAAAAACAGAAAAAAACATAAAGAGCAGGCCTTCCTTCACATATGTGGCAGTCTAGTGGGGACAAAGAAAACCGAACAGTTCTAGACCAAGTGAATAGTTCCTAAATGACATTGTTCTACTACATACACACTTTGGGAGGAGAAAGAAGGGTCTGCTTGCCCAAACAGGTTGGAGACAAGACAAGGAAGACCTCTGACCATATAATAACAGCAAAATTAATCATAACTAGCATTACCAAGAGGTTGTGCAAGGAGCTGCTTTAAATGTTTTATATGCATTGATTCACTTAATTCTTATATCAGTCCTATTAGGGAGGTATCATTATCACTGCATAAGAGATAAGGAAACAGAGGCAAAGAGAGATTATCTTGCCTTAGGTCATACAGCCAATAAGGGGCAGAGATGGGATTTAAACCCAGGCCATTTGATGACAGTTTATATCAATATTTCAGTATTACATAACTTACATGATTACCTTAACATTAAAAAATAATATCTTGTCCATATTTTAGTGTGTTTATTGCTGTTAGGTGCCGTTGAGTCGAGTCCAACTCATAGAGTCCCTATGAACAACAGAATGAAACCCTCCCCAACACTGTGCCATGCCTGGCACTATATTAGTGCTTCTCAGCTGTTCATAGGGTTTTCAATGGCTGATTGTTTGGGTATGTTTCTGGAGTGGGCTGCCACATCTTTCTCCCATTTTTGTGGTACTGGAGATCAAACCCAGGGCCTCAGAGAGTGCAGAGTAGCACTCTACCAGCTGAGCTAAACCATAACCCATTTTAATGAATGGGATATGGATTTGAATCTAGATTCAGAACAATGTCCAAAACAGGAAAAAAACCAAAAAACAAAAATCAAAACAAACAAACAACAACAACAACAACAACAAAAAACCTGGTTGACGGTTGAAATAGAGCTGTGCCCTCCTGAAAACTGGCCAATTGGTTTGCTCTGGCTGCTTTGCTCAAGAAACTAAATGTATGTCACAGAGGTTTAGAGGACTTGAAGAGGAGAATGAAGTATCAAAAAATCTGGTTGTTGTTGTTAGGTGCCGTTGAGTTGTTGTTGTTAGGTGCCGTCGAGTCGGTATCCCACTCATAGCAACCCTCATAGGGTTTTCAAGGGCTGAGTGCTTCTGGATTGCCTTGGGAGTGGATTGCCAGGCCCTTCTCCCATTTTTGCAGTGCGGGGAATTGAACTCAGAGCCTCAGAGACTGCAGCGCAGCACTCTACCCACTGAGCTAAATCCCAGCCGTTGAGTTGGTATCCAACTTATAGCGTCTCTACGTAAAATAGGCGAAACACTATTGTCAGTGCTTTTCTGCTATTCATAGGGTTTTCAATGGATGATTGTTTCTTGGGAGTGGGTTGCCAGGTCCTTCTCCCAAGCCTACAGCACCTGGTGTTCCCAGGAGGTCTTCCATCCAAGTACTAACCAGGCCCGATCCTGCTTAGCTTTCGAGATCTGATGGGATAGGATGCCACAGTGGTATCTCCTCCTGAATATTGTATTCAGTTTAAATAAGGGGCTTACTTATTTTAATACAATATTCTGATTTTGTAGAAAAATATAATTGTATGGGGAATTGTGCTGACTCTACTATTTCTCAGCCATATCTAAGGAGGGAAGCCTATTTAAAGCATGAGAGCTAATTCTTGGAATTATAGAAATACTAGTAAGGAAGACACTGTGGATTCCAGAGGAAGGGAAGAAAGAATTAAGATTTATTAAGTGCCTTCTGTGAACAAGATAACTTACCCAGCATCTAATGCAATGAAATAATTATTATTATTTTTCTCATTATAGATAAGAAAATTGAAACTGAAAATTTGCATCCATGCAGATCCAAGTCTATTTGTCTACACAAGGTTCATGCCCTTTTCCATCAAATCAAATGTTAAAGATATAGTTAGCATTATTCTAAGTGCTTAAAAACCTTAAGTAAGAGTTTAAGTACCCTATCTGGAAGGTGGTCACAGAAAATGAAGATAGGAGAAGTAAGGCCTGGAAGGGAAGGAAGTCAGTAAAGGATATGTTGTTATATCAGTTACCATTATCATATCTCAGTGGACTCAATCCAGAACTCTGGAAGACTGTAGAACTTGTTCCAAAGTCTTTTGGGTTTTGGTTTTGGTTTTATAATTTACTTTCTACTCCAGAGTTTAGGAAGCTTGGATGTTCATCCAAAAAATTCCATCCGTCATTGGCTGAGGGGTGCTCCTAGGCATCAACTCCTTGGGATTGGAGGCTTGCCCCAGGAGAGGGCTAAGAGAAAATCTCCAGGTAGAGAATGACTGGTGCTTGCAGAAGGCTGTTGCCCCAATGATTGGAAATGCCAGTGTTTAGGAAATATCGTAGAGCCCCAAGAGCACTGGGTATGACTCAGTGTCCACCAGTGGAGCTGAGCAGGGACTCAAGCCCTCAGAAGAAGGATTGTTGTTGTTAGGTACTGTTGAGTCATGTCTGACTCAGAGCATGGTTTTCAGTGGCTGATTGTTTTGGGGATTGCCTCGGGAGTGGATTGCCACATCCTTCTCCCATTTTCGTGGTGCTCACAATTGAACTCGGGACCTCAGAGACTGCAGAGCGGCACTCTACCAACTGAGCTAAATCCCAGTCCCACAAGAAGGGTATCCTGTTTAAAATAACTTATTTTACATTTGCGTTGGCAAAATAACATCTGAGCAAAAAACAAAACAAAACAAAATTAAAACATCCAAAATGCAGCTTCATTTTCTTTTGTGTTTATCTCAAGTGCTGAAAGTTGTCATACTACTTTGTATCTTTTATAGTTTTAAGGAAATATTCTTTTCATGTTTCCCATCTGCCATGTTCCTCTGTTGTTTCTAAGACTCCTTCTGACAGGAGGAATTCTAGGATGACCTGTAATGACCTTGTATAATCTTCTCCCTCTGAGTTTTGATGGGGCCTGTAAATATACCAAGATATCACTGTTGTGATTTTACTGCATTTATAGAAAAATATAATTGTATGGAAAATTGTGCTTAATCTACTCTCATTTAGCCACATCTAAGGAGAGAAACATTTGTTTAAAGCATCAAAGTAAAAGGGGTTTTGCAGAAGTCCCTCTGCAAAAAATGCCTTAAAGCCTTTTTTTTTTTTTTTTTCAGTATTGGGGGTTGAACCCAGGGCCTCGCACTTGCATACTTTGCAAGTGTTGTACCACTGAGCTGCACCCACAGTGCCCCCCCTTTTTTGTGCATTTTGAGACAGGGTCTTGCTAAATTACGCAGACTTCCTTTGGTCTAGAAATTGCAATCCTCCTGCCTCCACCACCTGAGTCTCTGGGATTACAGGCGAGTGCCACCACACCTGGCTCCTGAAAGAGGATTTTCATCCAAAGTTTTCTGATGAGAATTCAGCCCAGCAGATATGTTGATTTCAGTCTTGAGACACTCTCAGCACAGAAGCCAGGCAGAGGGTGCAGAACTTTGTGGCCTATATACCATAAGCTCATAAATAAAGGTTATTTTAAGCCACTGAATTTGTGATAATTTATTACACAGTAATGTTGTTGCTGTTATTAGATAATTAATATAGTTCTCACTTGACTGGTGAAACTAGATTGGAATCCTAACATTTAGAAAATGGGAATTAGTAGGGTAGGAATGCAGTAATGAATTATATTTGAGAGTAAGTTTTGCCTTCAGATTTACTTCTGTCTGGTCCCAGTCATACCACTTAGCTGTGTGACAGTGAAAAATATACCCAGTCTCCAGTTTACTCTATATAGTCTCCTGTATAATCACTGTAGTTCTTCCCTCATAAACCTGTTGCATAGATTCATTAAGAGATATTTAATAAGATTTGATGTTATCTTGTATCATCGTTTAACTTTTCAGCTAGTATGGCTTGACACCCCAATTAGAGGGCAAGCTTTCCGTATGAAGAGCACTGTGCTATATACTTTATAGAATCCTTTAATAATTACTTACTTCCACAAATAGATTACACTTTCACTGCCTTAGAACATAAAATGATTACTCTAAACCTACAGAGATGTACTTATCCCCATATCTACATTTGCCACACAGTTTTATTCTCTACGTCCCAACAAATCACTAAGAAAATTTGCGGGGGAAGGATTCACTAGCTCCTGAAGAATGAACTTGAAGGAAAAGAATATGGTTTTGTTGTAGTTCTTATGCTGTCTCCATAGTCCTATCTTTATCAGCATCATCAACATAGATGATCAAAGATATGAAAAAACCCCACAAAAACAGTTGTTGATGCCCCTTAAGAGCTTTTGCCACAAACTCTTAAGAGAAAAATAAACTGAATGCCTGAAAAATGGAGAGATGTGATCAGGAAATATAATGTCCATTCAGCAATACAGTTTAATGTTAATTGTTGTTGTTGTTGTTGTTGTTGTTAGGTGCTGTCGAGTCAGTGTCTGACTCATAGCGACCCTCTGTACAACAGGGGAAACACTATTGTCAGTGCTTCTCTGCTGTTCATAGGGTTTTCAATGGCAGATTGATTTTTGGGAGGGGGGTTGCCAGGTCCTTCTCCCAAGCCTACAGCTTCTGGTGTTCCCAGGAGGTCTCCCATCCAGGTACTAAACCAGGCCTGACCCTGCTTAGCTTCCGAGATCTGACGGGATCAGATGCCACAGGCCTACCACTGCATTTTAAAAAGCTAGTTAATATAAAACACATTTTATTAAAAAGGGAAAACAGAGGCTACTAGTCACTACTGGGCCAGTGGAATGAGTCCCATCAGGGCATCTATCCTTCATTTTTCCCAGCTACCATCTTCAGTGTGGTCAGAAAAGGTAAATAAATCCAAAGAGAAGCCACAAGTCATGCTGATACTAGGCTTTCAAAAAAATCACCAACTCACCACTTCCTGAAAAGGGGCAAGACAACCAGTTGGTAGCGTGGGAAGGAAGGGCTTCACTGCCTTTAATTGCCCAGGACTTTCTGTTCCTCCTCACCAGGTAGATACCATTTCTGTGCTTTGAGTCACTTCTGAATTATTGCCAGACATCTACCAATTACCCAAGCTGTCATTACTCCCCATAGCTTCCTCACTGAACTACCTCTTTGATTTCTATCATTGACTTCTAAAGGGAAGGTTCTCTGTTACTGTCACCAAGAGTCTTGCCCAATTTCAATAAACTACCATTCTAATGCAAGGATAATTGTTGAGACACGTTGGCAGATTTCTATGCTTTACTGAAACTGTGAATTTCAAAAACATGAGAAGTGGAACTAAAAAGATGTACATATTTAATGGGGTGTAGCATGAGTTTCTGAAGCTCTATCTTATGTGTATTTAGTCTCCCTCCATGAACAACTAATATTTTTGAATTAGATATTTATATACAGCTTAGGAGAAATAGCTAAAAACAGCCTGACATCTACAGAACTTGAGCAAAGAAGCTGATAGCAATGTTCACACTTGATACCAGTAAAATATGGGATAAATATGAAGAATGATACTTTATTTGCATAGCACTGTTCATAATATTTGAAATCTCATGGTTATTCTCTATCTCCTCCATAAGACTCAACCTTCTTAAGCTTTTGTCCCATCCATCCTTACTCTTACTAATCATGTGTCTCCAGTGCTTAGCATGTAGATGGCACTCAACAAATATACATTGACTCAAAATTCACAATTGAGAGACTTAGTCAATTAGTGTACTTTCCCTAAAAGTGTATTCATTCTTACATATGCATTTGTGATACTGGGGATGGCACTCCGGACCTTGTATATGCTAGGCAAGCACTCTACTACTGAGCTACACTGCCAGCTACAAGGGCATATTTGTAATCACATTTGTATTATTTGACCTATTTTTCAGCTAAAACGTCTATGAGATAGAGAGTCCAAGAGACTCACTCTAGGAAGCCACATGGTTATAGACAGAGCCATGTTGAGGCTCTTGAACTCCAAGACTGTATGTTAACAGAAAAGGCCTCACCCTCTAACCTTCCTGTTTCTTTCTGAACTTCTTCTAATTTGACATTTTCATTACCATTTTTTAGTTAGTGTACAAATTAATGGGTTTCATTATGACAGTTCCATATATATACGCATATCATTGTACATTTCTCATGTTCACATCCATTAACCACTTGTGTCCCCTTTCCCCCTTTGGGTTCTCCTTCCTCACCACAAAGGGTCCCTATTCTTCATATGAGAGAAAACACGTGATATTTATCTTTCTTTCTCCCCATTACCCTGTTTTATTACCCCTCCCCCTCTTTAGTCCTCTTTGTCCCCCAAACAGTCCAGGGCTGTCACCTAATTAGAAATTAACTTCTACACGAGAAGGTGGGGTTATTACGAGTTCTTCAGGGACTTCTGTTTGCTGAGGGCCCCTCCTTTTGTGGCTCCCTCAACAAAGCAGGCTGACAGCCTTTACCACAACCTTTTATGGGGTAACACAGGGCATAACCCTGAGGCTTTCTTTCTCTAGGTAACCAGAAGGATTCCAAGGCAAAGTCAGAACTATTCAGAACTCTAGAAAGTTCTATGACTGTTTAGTTTCAACACTGTCCCACTAACGAGTCGTTGAAGCTACCACCTTGTAATTTCTTGCCTACGTTCAAACACTCACATGTGTGGTAGATTTCTAAGGCCAAAACACAGGAATGGGACAGTTTCAAGACATTTACATGGCATGTAGAAAAGTGAATGGTCTCTGAGGACACAATGACCTGGGTCTGGACCACATATTTCCATTTAATTTTGTTCCCACCTCAGTTGACCTGCAGATTTCATGAGGTGAGTTCTATGCAGCTTCAAAGAGTGGCAACTATTATGATTTCTACAATTAGTCACAGCACACTCACTCATTTTAATCCCAATTGGAAAATTAGTTCCATATGTAAAGTTCACATTTCAGGTTAGGAATCCTGGAAGGAAAGACATGCCCTGTCTGTAAAAGAATGTTGCTTGCTGCTAGTTTTAAAAATACATTCTTTTGTGTGAAGACCTCCCTGTGATCGAAGAGTAGCCTCATTTTACACTTGTCTTTACAGATACGCATGAGGATCTTCACCGCCAGGCCACAAGAAGCCCCAAAGCTGCCATTGTAACATGTGCTGCTCATGAGATATGGGAGTGCAACAGCAGTGCAATTTAGGATTGTGGGGTAATTAGGATTTCTTAACTGACCATCCTGATGAAAACACTGCCTGTTTCTCAGGCTTTACTTCCTCTAAACAGAAAGTACTTGTATGGGGGTAGGGAGAATAAAAAGAATTGTGTCTCCATAAAAACAAAATGCCTACATGGCATAGGCTTCATTTAGCAAATATTCATTGGGTACCTACACTGTATCAAAGGTGGTGCTTCACAGTAGGTAGCTCATCAATTAAACCTTCAATCCAGTGGAATTTTATCTCTGATGTAGCTTAGATCGAGGACATTATTTGGAAATCCTGGTAATCAATTCCTGATACCAAGTACTGTTGTTAGTTTTGGGGTTTGGCTGTTGGTTTGCAAGATAGCATTGTGCCACATAGTGTTTATGATTTAAATAAAGGAACCTCATCACAGTATTTTCAAGAAGAAAAAGTCATGTCTCTTTCTGGAGTATCTTAAAATGTTTGCCAACATTCTTTGGTTTTTGTTTGCTTGCTTTGTTGTTTCTCTGCTGAAGTAAAGGAATTAGAGCTGTTTCTGCCAAAGATTTGTTTATTTACAGTGCTAGGGATGGAAATCAGGGCCTCTGATATGCTGAGCATGTGCTTACTACTGAGTTCCACTCCGCCCACACACTCTTACTTTAAAATTAGACTTGTGAGAGTACAATTTTGGCAGTAGCTTTAAGATGAAATGGCATTTTGTGAAGAGCTAGGTAGTATAAAATAAAAGTTTTATTGTGGCTTGGTACTGTGGTGTCTGCTTATAATCCCACTGATTTGGAAGGCTGAGGCAGAACAATTGTGAGTTTGAGGCCAGAAGCCACCTGTACAACTTAGAATCAGCCTCTCTCTCTCTCTCTCTCTCTCTCTCTCTCTCTCTCTCTCTCTCTCTCTCTCT
>VMDO01025799.1:0-27671 GCA_007922755.1 Pedetes capensis | reverse complement strand
TATCTGCAGTCGTGGCCCTGTGGAATCCTATCCCGTCAGATCTCAGAAGCTAAGTAGGGCTGGGCCTGGTTAGTACCTGGATGGGAGACTGCATGGGAACACCAGGTGCTGCAGGCTTGGGAGAAGGACCTGGCAACCCCCTCCCAAAAATCAATCTGCCATTGAAAACCCTATGAACAGCAGAAAAGCACTGACAATAGTGTTTCCCCTGTTGTACAGAGGGTCGCTATGAGTTGGATACCGACTCGACGGCACCTAACAACGACAACTATATATATCACTTCCCCAACCCCTCCTTTACCTGAATTAATTTCCTTTGGAAACAAAGGACTGTTTCTTTTTCTTTTTTCTTTTACTTTTTTTTTTCCCTCTTTTTGATAACAAAGGTGCACTAAGCAGGGGAAAGATTGTTGTTAGGTGCTATGGAGTCCAGTCCGAACCGTCTCACCCTCTATGTACAATAGAACGAAAACACTCCCGGACACCGTGCCATACCCAGCACTTGGTCAGTGCTTCTCCTATTCATGGGTTTTGAATTCGGGAGTGAGCTGCCAGATCCTTCTCCCATTTTTGTGGTGCTGGGGATAGAACTGAAGGCCTCAGAGAATGCAGAGCAGCGCTCTACCAACTGAGCTAAACCCCAGACCACAGGGAAGAGGCGAGTTGGAAGAAGCCACATCCAGCCTCAGGCAACAAGTACCTGTGGAAAGCAATCAGAGCCACAGGCTGAGTGCTCATAATTTCAGAGTATCCAGTTTCAGGAAATCAGGTGAGCCACGGGGAGGTTAGGGAAAGCAAAATCTCAAAATAAGGGGTGAGGCAGCTGACTTTCTTGCTCACGGGACTGAGGAAGTAAACTTGGGCATCACAAGGCTGCCCTCCTGGAATCTTTGGAAGGTGAGATCTGAAAAGATCAGGGCACAGACTTAATATGATTTATTTTATGAAATCCCGTGGCAGCCCTGCAACTTGAATATAGGATCATAGAGTTGGGAAGGATGTTAAGAAAAAATCATTTTGCCTGGTAAGGGTAATACCTACAGAAACATGGGACAACCGTACAATGGACTGTATTACCGTATTCAGCCATAAAAAGGAACGAAGCGCTGAGACATGCTACAACAGGAATAAACCTTGAAAACATTTTGTTAAGTGAAGGAGGCCAGGCACAAAAGGTCACATATTGTATAATCCCACTTGTGTGAAAATCAAGAGTAGGGGAAGCCAGAGATAGAGTAGATTAGCAGTTTGCTAAGGCTTCTCGGGGAAGGGGCTGGGATTTAGCTCAGTTGGTAGAGCACTGCTCTGCAGTCTCTGAGGTCCCAAGTTTGATTCCCAGCACCACAAAAATGGGAGAAGGATGTGGCAACCCACTCCTGAGGCAATCCTGAAACAATCAGCCATTGAAAACCCCTATAAGGGTCACTATGAGTCAGACACAACTCGAGGGCACCTAACAACAACAGTGAAGGCTTCTGGGGGAGCAGATGGGAGTAATTGCTAGTAGAAATGTATTTTGTTGTTGTTGTTTTGTGGAACCGGGGGCCTGAACCCAGTGCATCTTGCTACTTTTGAAGCACTCCATCACTGAGCCTCACCCCCAGCACCCTGTTTCGTTTTGTTTTGTTTCAAAAAATTTTTTATCTTGAGACAGAGTCTTGCTAAGTTATGCAGGCTGTCTCTGGCCTCCAACCTGCAATCCTCCTGTCCCTGCCTCCTGAGTCACTGGGATTACAGGTGTGCACCAGCGCACCTGGCCCCAAATGCTAGACTTTTATGAAAATACTCTGGAATTAGATAGTGATGATGGTTGCAAAACTTTGTGAATATAGTAAAAACCACCGAATTGTACATTTTAAGAGGGTGATCTCATGGCATGTGAATTGTATCTCAGTTTCTCAAATGCAAAGAAAATCATTTTGTCCAAATTCTTGTAGTAATCATTCGCACAGTTAGGGCAACAAATATAATCGAATCCCTACCACAGAGCATAGGCTAGATACTAGAGGTACAACTGTTCCTGGCCCTTGCTGAGTTTACCATTTAAGAATTAGAGAGACAAATGATACTTTTTTTTTTTTTTTTTTTTTTTTTTTGTGGTACTGGCGGTTGAACCCAGGGCTTTGCGCTTGCATGCTTTGCAAGTGCTGGACCACTGAGCTGCACTCCCCCAGCCCTTTTTTTTTTTTTTTTTTTTTTTTTACTTTTTTCAGACAAGGTCTCACTAAGTTACCAAGACTGCCTCTGGTCTCAAACTTGCGATCCTCCTGCCTCCACCTTCCGAGCTGCTGGGATTACAGGCGTGTGCCACCACGCCCGACTTGATGATACATTTTAAAAGCAATAGCTTAGGCCCACGTCACACTGGGCTGATGTCACACTGGGGATTCCTCTTTCATCTTCTCTCTTCCTCCCCACTCCTAGCTCTTCTTCTCTCTCCAGCAACCGCATGCACACCTCTCTCTTCTCTCAGGCCCACCATCTTCTCTGTCTGTCCCAGGAACCTTTCCTTCTAAAAACCTGCTTAACTCTCCCTTTTTCTCTGGCTTCTTTACTTTCCCCTGGGGAATAGGGACATCCTTATGCCAAGTCACCCTGGGAGCATAGGTTTTTCCAATTTCCTTTCCAGGTTTACCTAAGCATCTACAGGTACCTCAGTTTCCTTGTAATTATTCATTAAAGGTGTACTGTCTTTAATAAACCTATTATATATTCTTACTATTACTTAGCTGGGATTTAGCTCAGTTGGTAGAGTGCTGCGCTGCAGTCTCTGAGGTCCCGAGTTCAATTCCCAGCACCACAAAAATGGGAGAAGGACCTGGCAATCCACTCCCAAGGCAATCCTGAAACAGTCAGCCATTGAAAACCCTATGAGGGTTGCTATGAGTTGGATACCAACTCGACGGCACCTAACAACAACAACAACTATTACTTAAGTGTCGGGTATAAATTCTTTCATATTCTGAATACAAGGACTGAGGGATTTTTATATTTAGCACCTGGCCTCCCACTTTTGACTGATTGACTTGCAGCTCCCATACCTGTCAGTCACCAGGTCCTGGACCCACCTTCCCAGTAACAAGTGGTATTATATTTATTTATTTATTTATTTATTTAGCTAGTTAGTTAGTTAGACAGGATCTTGCTATGTAACCTGGACTGGGCTCAAACTTGGGATCCTTCTGCCTCGGCCCCTCAAGTGCTGGGATTATGGGCGTGTGTCACCTTGCCTGGCTTTGTATTATCATTTGAGATTTTAAGTCAGTAAAAAGGTTTTAGTTTGATTTGCCCTAATCTCTTCCTGGGGCTGGGATTTAGCTCAGTTGGTAGAGCACTGCCTTACAGTCTCTGAGGTCCCACGTTCAATTCCCAGCACCACAAAAACAGGAGAAAGACATGGCAATCCCAAGGCAATCATGAAACAATCAGCCATTGAAAATCCTATGAGGGTTGCTATGAGTTAAACATGACTTGATGGGACCTAACAACAATCTCTTTCCAGTTTCAACAGATACTCTTCACTTTAGTAAGCAGGGCTTTGATGAGGATGCTTATGTTAATTTTTTATGATTTTATAATATAATTCCTTTTCTAGCTTGAAGTATAGCATATACGTATCTATCTACATTTTTATTTCTAAGCAGTGGTTAATTTATGAGATTCATTGGCACACAAACCTGAATTTGAAGTCAGGTATTTCCATTCAACTAGCTGTGAGATCTTAATTTCTCTCAGCTTCAATTCTTTTATCTACAAAGTAGATAGATATGAGTATACATTAAAATGTGTATAAAGAGCTGGGCACAGTGGCGCACGCCGGTTGTCCCAGCGGCTCAGGAGGCAGAGGCAGGAGGATCGCAAGTTCAAGACCAGACGCAGTCTGTATAACTTCCCAAGACCCTGTCTCAAAAAGTAAAAAAATGGGCTGGGGGTGCAGCTCAGTGGTCCAGCACTTGCAAAGCATGCAAGTGTGAGGCCCTGGGTTCAACCCCCAGTACCACACACAAAAAAAATGTGTATAAAGATGGTCAACAACGTGATTTCTTAGTCCCTTTGCCCATATCATAGGTTCCAGGTCAGCGATTCAGACCCATGGTCCTGGGTGAGATCTGATGGCCCGTGGCCCCCTGTATTGCATGCTGGATCATGGATGCTGTTCCGTGTGCCCTTTCCTTTGTCATTGTTGTTGTTAGGTGCTGTCGAGTCGGCATCCGACTCATAGCGACCCTGCATACAACAGGCGAAACACTATTGTTAGTGCTTCTCTGCTGTTCATAGGGTTTTCAATGGCAGATTGATTTTTGAGAGTGGGTTGCCTGGTCCGTCTCCCAAGCCTGCAGCACCTGGTGTTCCCAGGCAGTCTCCCATCTAAGTACTAACCAGGCCTGACCCTGCTTAGCTTCCGAAATCTGACGGGATCGGATGCCACAGGGCTACGGCCGCAGACCCCTTTCCTTTAGGGAGAGTGAAAAGAGCCTTCATGAAATTCTCAAAGATACCATAACAGCCAAAACGTTAGGAGCCACGGTTCTGGATCATATTCATTATGCTTCTTTGGATCTTTGTCTCCATCATTGCGTTTTTCTTGAGGCATAAAGGTTAGAACTGAGCCTAATGTTTTAACAGCAGAGGTTCAGCTTGCATTCTCAAAACAGAACCCACTAATTCACAGTTTGAATATAGAATTTAACATGTGATCATGTGATACAGCCTATAATTTCATGAAGAATCCCTTTAAGCATGCCTCATCTTAGGGAGGCACATCATCAGTTTTGCCTAGGACGACAAGTCCTGGTATACCTGGGAGAGTCCTGGTCTAAGCCTTTTTCACACTGAGTTTTTTTTTTTTTTTTTTTTTAGGGGTCATCTCACTATATTTCTCAGGCTGGCCTCAAACTCCTGGACTCAAGTAATCTTCCTGCATCAGCTGGGACTGCAGTGAACTTAGTAATTGTACTTCTTATCCCCCCAAGGTGCTAGTTTGAATGATAAATTACATGGTCACCCTAGATTTTGGGGCAAATTGTATTTTAAAAATCTTTGCCTGTTAAAATGAGTGTTTTTCCAACTTTCCCGATGGGCATCTATTTCCAAAGGAGTCAGTAATATAGTATCAGATTTTGGTTTGTTTGTTTGCTGGCGCTGGGTTTCAAACCCGGGGCCTTGGGCATGCTATGCACAAGCTCTTCTACCAAGCTACACTCTCAGCCCCAGATGTTTATTCTTATAAAAGGCCGGAGTAGCTACAAAGTGGAAGCAACATTTTTAATTGTAAAACTTATTCTAGACACATGATGGAGCTATTCCGATGAGACTTTATACTTACCTTGGCATGATTAACTGCTTTTTATCTGGGGCTGAATGAAAAAGAACAGGGAGAAATCAAGATAGATCCAAACGAGATTTTTCATATAAACCTATCAATGAAGAAAACCACCACTTACATAATTTTGGAAAAGAAGCAGCAAGAATAGAACAGCAGGCAATAAAACTAATTTCCACGCGAATACCATAAAGAGCATTCTGAATACATTCACAATAACAAAGAAAATTTTGTTGGTGGAAAAATTAGGCCAGCAACGTTTAACAAGACACGAATGAAACAGAGACTGATGTCACATCAATGTGAAATGTCCTGGACAATCCTTGCTTCTATCATAACAGGAATCATTGGTTAAGTTCACTAGGTATCAGTTATTGAGCTAAATGTGCAGTATCTTACTTAATCTTCTATGCAACTCCATTAGCTCCTTTTCAATTAAGAAATTCAGCTGAAAAAACTTCAAGTAACTTGCCCAAGCTATCTTTCAGTGGCCCTGCATTAAATCCATAGATTTGCCTGATTCTGAAGCCCAAATATTTACCCATTAGGCAGTGATTCTGGATGTTTATTTATTTATTAATTCATTTATTCATTCAGGGTCTCACCTTATAGTCCAGGATGGCCTTGAACTTGTTGTCTTCCTGCCTCAGCCTCTTCACTGCACCACCTGCCCAGCAGGCAGCAGTTCTACAGCAGAAATGTCCATCAGAAGAAACCTTCCCTAATGCAAGCCCAATAGGAATAGTAATATGCTTCTGAAAAAGCTGTTAACCTGCCTATACTGGGGCTCCTGCAAAAAATTATTGCTACTTGTTTATGGGACATAAGAATTACATGTGGGGGTTGGGGGTGTAGCTGAATGAGGGACACATGTTTAGTGTTGTTGTTGTTAGGTGCCATCGAGTTGGTATCCGACTCATTGTTGTTGTTGGGTGCCATCGAGTCGGTATCCAACTCATAGCAGCCCCCATAGGGTTTTCAATGGCTGACCATTTTAGGATTGCCTTGGGAGTGGATTGCCAGGTCCTTCTCCCATTTTTGCAGTGCATAGCAACCCTCATAGGATTTTCAATGGCTGACTGTTTTGGGATTGCCTTGGGAGTGGATTGCCAGGCCCTTCTCCCATTTTTGCAGTGCTGGGAATTGAACTCAGGACCTCAGAGACTGCAGCGCAGCACTCTACCAACTGAGCTAAATCCCAGCCCCATGTTTAGTGTATGAGACCCTAGATTCAATCTCCAGTATCACAAAACCAAAACAAAAAAGAATTACATTTGCATAGAGACTTTAACTCAACTTTAAACATTCTTTGTTTCCCCCCAAAATGTTGATTTATAAAGAGGCTATTGAGAGAATTTCGGTAGTTGGGTAATGTCATATGATGCTGCTTAGAAACAGCAACTGTACACATGGAATTCACCAGAAGGAACATACAGGAACAAAATTGACTACATTTATGAAAAGACATGATGGAAAACCTTAATATCAAAAGTCAGAACAAGACCAGGTGCTGATTGTGGATCAGGCTCATATGCAGGTTCAAACTGAAACTGAAGAAAATCAGAAAAAATGTATGACAACCACAGTGTGACCTTGAATATATCTCATCTGAGTTCGGAGACCATCTCAAGAACAAATTTGATGCATTAGATACTAATGATCAAAGACCAGAAGAGTTGCAGCATGACATCAAAGACATCATTACTGAGGAATGCAAAATGTTATTAAAGACAGAAAAGAAAGAAAAGACCAAGTCACATGTCAAAAGAGACTCTGAAACTTGCCCTTGAACATCGAACAGCTAAAGTAAAAGGAAGACATGACAGAGTTAAAGAACTAAACAGAAGATTTCAAAGGGCAGCTCAAGAAGACAAAATCAAATATTATAATGACATGTGCAAAGAGATGGAGATAGAAAACCAAAAGGGAAGAACATGCAATGTTTTTATCAAGCTTAAAGAATTGAAGAAAATAATTTAAGCCTCAAGTGGCAATAGTGAAGGATTCACCAGAGAAAATATTGAACAATGCAGAAACTATTAGAAGAAGATGGAAGGAATATACAGAGTCATTATACCAAAGAGAATGGATGGATGATCAATCATTTCAAGAGATTGCACATGATCAGGAACCAATGGTACTGAAGGAAAAGTGGAAGCTACCTTGAAAGAATTGAAGTTCAAGGCTCCAGGAATTTATGGAATACCAATTGAGATGCTTTAATAAACAGATGCAGCACTGGAGGTGCTCACTTGTTTATGCCAAGAGATTTGGAAAATAACTACCTGGCCAACTGACCAGAAGAGATCCATATTCGTGCCTATTCCCCAAAAAGAAGATCCAACCAAACATGGAAACTACTGAACGATATCATTAATATCACACGCAAGTAAAATTTTGCCAAGGGTCATTCAAAATTGCTTGCAGCAGTATAATAACAGGGGACTGCCGGGAAATCAGGCCAGATCAGAAGAGGGCATGGAACCAAGGACATCATTGCTCATGTCAGACAGATATTAGCCAAAAGCAGAGAATACCAGAAAGATGTCTATCTATGTTTTATTGACTATTCAAAGGAATTTGACTTTGTGAATCACAAAAAATTATGGAAGAATTAATTGGACTTTTAATTGTACTCATTAGAATCTGTACATGGACCAAGAGGAAGTTGTTTTGAATAAAACAAGGAAACATTGCCTGGTTTAAAGTCAGGAAGGTGTGTGTCACTGCTGTATCCTTTCACTGCACCTCTTCAATCTTTATGCTGAGCAAATAATCTGAGAAGCTGAACTTCATGAAGAGAGCAGCATTAAGATTGGAGGAAGACTCATTAACAACCTGTGTTACGTACATGACACAACTTTGCTTGTTGAAACTGAAGAGAATTTGAAACATTTACTGATGAAGATCAAAGAACTCAGCCTTCGGTATGGATTGCACCGCCGCAATATCAAGCAAACAAAAATTCTTACAACTGGGTCAGTAAGCAATTTCATGACAAATGGAGAAAAGATTGATGTTGTCCAAGATTTTGCTTTATTTGGTTCTACAATCAACACCCACAGAAGCAGCAATCAAGAAATCAAAAGATGCATTGCATTGGGAAAAGCTGTTGCACAAGACCTCTTTAAAGTGTTGTAAAGATGTCACATTGAAGACAAAGGTGAGCCTGACCCATGCCATGGTGTTTTCAGTTGCATCATATGGTTGTGAAAGCTGGACATTGAAAAGGAGAGACAGGAGAATAAGTGATGCTCTTGAGTTATGGCGCTGGAGACAATTATTAAATATACCACGGACTGCCAAAAGAACTAACAGATCTGTTCTAGAAGTATAGCAAGAATGCTCCTTGGAAGCAAGGACAGCTGGACTGTGTCTTACATATTTTGGACATACAGTCAGAAGGGACTCAATCCCTGGAGAAGGACACCATGTTTGGGAGAATGGCGGGTCAATGAGAAAAAGGAAGACCCTCAACTAGATAGACTGACACAGTGACTGCATGAAACGATTTGTGCACGGCACAGCGTTGAGCAGTGTTTCATTCATTGAAATAGGGTTGCTATGAGTCGGACCTGACTCAATGGCACTTAACAAATAACAACAATAATAACAATAAATAGAAATTATTTAAATATATTTAATTTAATAACTTATTAAAAGTATGTCTACATAGTTTTTATTGGGCTGGGATTTAGCTCAGTGGGTAGAGCGCTGTGCTGCAGTCTCTGAGGACCCGAGTTCAATTCCCAGCACCACAAAAATGGGAGAAGGGCATGGCAATCCACTCCCAAGGCAATCCAGAAACAGTCAGCCATTGAAAACCCTATGAGGGTCGCTATGAGTCGGATACCGACTCGACGGCACCTAACAACAACAACAACATATAGTTTTTGGTTTTTTTCTGATTTGAATCAATACTTTTCCAGTTTCAATTTAATTTTTACATTCAGAACATAAATTCTTTTTGTCTATGTTTGTTTCTTTTCCTTTCTTTTTTTCTTGTTTTTTGTTTGTTTGTTTGTTTGTTTGTTTTGGCAGTGCTGCAGATCAAACTGAACCCACAGCCTCCTATATGCTAGGCAAGCATGCTACCACCAAGCTACGCTCCCAGCCACCTCCAGGTTTAAAAATGACGAAGTAATGATTTCGCCTGCAGCTGTACCACTGTGGCATCTGATCTCATCAGATCTTGGAAGCTAAGCAGGGTCAGGCCTGGTTAGTACTTGGATGGGAGATCGCCTGGGAACACCAGGTGCTTGGGAGAAGGGCCCGACAACCCACTCCCCAAAAACAATCTGCCATTGAAAACCCTATGAATAGCAGAGAAGCACTGACAATAGTGTTCCGCCTGTTGTACATAGGGTCGCTATGAGTTGGATACTGACTCGACAGCACCTAACAACAACAACAACAACAAGTAATGATTTCATTATTGCTTTGGACCAATCTCTCCTTTCTGTGCCCCTTTCTTCCCCTTGGGAGTGGGAATGCTTACTCTGTGCCATTGTATGTTGGAAGTGTGTAACTTGCTTTTTTATTTTTCAGGAGCTCATAGTTAAGAGATTTCCATCTGTCTCGTTAGAGACTTTGGATTTGGACTGTAGAACGGTGTTGCGCCTGTCAAGTCTTTGGGGGCTGTTGAAGTTAGACTGAGTGTATTGTGCGTCAGGGAATAGCCAGGGATGTAGTCTTATGGTTTTTGGACCTAGAGAGTCACTCAAAGGTCACAGGCTTAAATGCTTGCTCCGGGGCGGGGGAGGGGGGGGTTGCTGTTTGTGGAAGGTGTAGAACTTTGAGAGGTGGGACCTCACTTGTAGGTCCCTGGGCGTGGGCCTTTGGAGCTTTTACTTGTCTCACCCCCTGGGTTCTGGTAAGCTCTGTCTCCTTCTGATGTGATGAAGTGAAGTTCTCCATGGGCCCTGCGGCCAGCTGCTCCGCTATTCCTCTCCACCGAGACCGAGTGAGGTCAACTAACTTGCGAGCCAAAATAAATCTCTCCTCTCCTCAGTTGTTTCTGTCAGGCGTTTTGCCACAGCAAGGGGAAAAGTAACTACTACCGTCACCTTCTGAAAATACGCTGAGTGCCAGGCAGCTTTTGCTTGAAGACTCAAAGTTGTCACGGTAAGGACTGATTATTACGCAGGGTTGTACAGGACTGAGGTCATGGAGGAGCACTGAATGAAATGACGGCTTGCCGCTCTACTTTGTGGCCCTTGACTGCTACCTTTGTACAGCTCTCCTATGTATTTATTTATTTATGTATTTATTTATTTAAAGCTATAACCTCCATAGACTTTTCTCCTGCTGTTATTCTAACTTAGCCTCTTTTAAGAACAAGAAGCAGCCAGGTGCGGTGGTACATGCCTGTCATCCCAGCGGGTCAGGAGGCAGAGGCAGGAGGATCGCAAGTTCAAGACCGGAGGCAGTCTGCGTAACTTAGCGAGACCCTGTCTCAAAAAGTAAAATAAAAATGTGCTGGGGGTGCAGCTCAGTGGTCCAGCACGTGCAGAGCATGCAGGCGCGAGGCCCTGGGTTCAACCCCCAGTACTGCAAAAAAAAAAAAAAAAAAAAAAAAAAAAGGAGCAGAAAAGTACATGGGTTGCTTTGAGAAGAAGAAACAAAAAATGTAATGATCTATATACCCAGAAGCCCAGGAAAAACTGAACACAAAGGTTCAGTGAGCTGCCCATGCTTTTTGCCCTTTTTGTGGCTTCAGGGCTTCTCTGCGTGGGCAGATGTCCTTTCCTATCTCTGAGCCGCTCTCAGTGAGCTCACCGTTGCTCCTCCTCTTCTAATTTCATCTTGAAAAGCGCAGGATCCTCCTTGTCCCGACCCTGACTCAGGCCCCAGCAGACCTGTTAGCAATCTTGTCCACGGCTCACTAGACGCTTCCCTCTAGCCCTCTTGAGTCAGGTTCCCGGGAGGGAAGGAGGGAGAAGAAGAGAGACTCTGACTCACTCAGCTCCACCTTTCAGATCACGCCACCCAGGTCAGAGGTCGCTGGTAAGCCCCGGAGGACTCCGCTCAGACCACGTGTCTATCCAGTTGCATTCCAAGCGAATGTGGTCATAGGAATGGTGCCCTAGAGCCGGTTGTCCCACTTAAAAGAGATGGGCGGTTGGGTGTGGTGGCACACACCTAGAATCCCAGCTACTTGGGAGGTTAGGCAGAAAGATCGTGAGTTTGAGGCCAGTCCGGGTAACTGGCTCAAAAAAAAAAAAAAAAAAGAAGAAAAGGAAAAAGGAAAAAGATGGGGCTGGGTAGGCAGCTCAGTGGTAGAATACCTGCCTACCATGCGTGAGGCTCTGGGTTCAATCGTCATCACCTAAATTAATTAATTAATTAACTGGGAGGGCTGGGATTTAGCTCAGTTGGTAGAGCACCGCTCTGTAGCCTCTGAGGTCCCGAGTTCGATTCCCAGCACTGCAAAAATGGGAGAAGGACGTGGCAACCCACTCCCAAGGCAATCCCAAAACAGTCAGCCATTGAAAACCCTATGAGGGTCGCTATGAGTCGGACACGACTCCAGGGCACCTAACAACAACAATTAACTGGGATGGGGAATGGGAACAGAGTCTCTGGAGAGGGGACAGGTAAGCAATCCAAATTTAGTGCATGTGGCAATTTGCTGGCTGCACCTGTGCCTGCCTTAATTTATACGCAATTACCTTGATGAGGCTACAAAGGTTGTTACATTCACCTCTTCACTGGGAAAAATCCGTGGCCTTTGTGACAGTCACTGCCATTTCACCTTATTGTCATATACCATAAATACATAAGAGGTGACATCATTTTTCCTTTATTGTCAGGCATGTACGGGTTTTATCTCTATATGCCTGTAAATATGTGCATGTACACATAGATGCATGTATGTGTGTGTGTTTAAGATGACATGTTTTTCAAGATATGGTTACAAATACTCAGGATTTACTTGGAATAGAATATTGCTTGGTGTAGTTGCTGCACACATTGGCACACGGTTCTCAGAGCAACACTGTTTCTTTTTTCCTCTTTTACAGTGCTGGGGATAGAACCCAGGGCCTCACACATGTTAGGCAAACACTCTATTTAATAGCCCTCAAACCACTCTTTAACTCACCACCACCACAAACATTTGCTGATGCTGTTGTAGGTGGTAAGAAGTATAAACCAAGCTCCCTCCCCTCCAGGACTCACATTCCTTCTAGAATGTCCATCAAAAACATCTACATCAACACAAGAGATTCCTACTTTTGTACATAACCAACGTCAGATGTTGTTGTTGTTGTTAGGAGCCGTTGAGTTGTGTCTGACTCATAGCGACCCTCATAGGGTTTTCAATGCGTCAGATGTATAAAACCCAAAACCAGATTCTTTCAGAGATCTAAAACATGGTATAAAATTTCTAACTATTCCTGGTCTCTGACAGGTAGTCCAAAGTTATAATTCCAGTATTTGATAGCTGTTTTTTTTTTTTTTTTTTTTTTTCAGTACTGGGGGTTGAACCTAGAGCCTTGCACTTGCATGCTCTGCAAGTACTGGATCACTGAGCTGCACCCTCAGCCCATTTTTTTTTTTTTTTTAACTTTTTGAAACAAGGTCTCGCTAAGTTACGCAGACTGCCTCTGGTCTCGAACTTGCAATCCTCTTGCCTCTGCCTCCTAAACTGCTGGGATTACAGATGTGCGCCACCATGCCCGGCCTGGTAGCTGTTTTTAAATTTTGGACTTCTCTTTCTCAGCTGAGCGAAAGTGAACACCAGTCTAGTAGGCAGCTTTAAGAAGTGGGTGACACCAGACATCATGGCGTAATCCCAGTGGCTTGGAATGTTGAGGCAGGAGGATCCCAAATTTGAGGTAACCTGCATAATTCAGTTAGACTCTGTCAAAATAAAAAATAAAAAAGGCTGGGGGTGTGCATCCATGATAGAACACTTGCCTAGTATATGTGAGGTCCTAGATTCAACTCTTTAGTACTGAAAGAAAGAAAAAACAAGTGAGGATATTTACCTACCTAGGAATTGCAAATTATTTTTCTTTACTGTCAACACAGAGATAATAATCATATCCCTAAGGATATGTAGCTCAAGGGTAGGGTGATTGCCTAGCATTCCGAGGCCCTAGGTTCAATCCTCAGCACCGCAAGTGAATCAAATCATATAATGGGATCAGAACAGTGACTGGTGGAGGACAAGGTTCAGTATGAGTTGTATTACTGAGGCTGAAGATTCACCACCTCTGGCACCCCCAAGGATTCCCTTCTTTGCTTCAACTGTTTTACATTTATGAGAGCTACCCTTACTGCTTATTGCTGTTTGAACTTGTATTTTCCCCCTATTCCATTAATTCTGATGAAGTGACAAGGGTAAACGCCTAGTATAATCCTCACTGAATAAATGCAGTAAGCTGACAAAGATGGCGGCACTGGTGGACAGGACCTGTAGGCTGGCAGGCAGCTCCACCATAAGTCAGCTTGGAAGTTTCCTTTGTTACCTGGTGAATTGTCCTAAGGCCATTTGGTACAGCTGGTTTGGATGCATTCATGGGTGAGGTCCTTCTCCACGTGAAAGTAAGCGTACAAAGGTCAACAGCAGCAGGAGACAGCTTTGGTCTCTGCCATGTTAAATTCCTGGAAGTCCTAAAAGAAAGCCAAGCACGATAAATTTGATAGTTTCTCATAGGAGGGATGCATCAATAAAGACATGGTAACAAATGAATCATAGAGTTGACCAACAATGTGATAGTAAAAAGAAATATAGCAAGCATAAACTTCTATAAATTCAAGTAGTATAATTTTGCTCCAAATGGTATAAAATGGATGTAAACGTGCACTTTTCAGTGTATTATGGACCTGAGTGGATTGGAAAGTACATTGTGTCGCATAAAACTATCACACAAGTACAGCAAATCCTGACTCTGTAAATTTGCCCTAGTGTCTCAGCTTCAGTAACTATTATGCAAACATTTCACTAATATTTTTTCAGCCTTTTCTTTTTTTCTTTCTTTCTTTTTCTTTCTTTCTTTGTTTCTTTTTCTCTTTGTTTCTTTTTCTTTCTTTTCTTTCTTTCTTTTTTCTTTCTTTCTTCTTTCTTTCCTCCTTTCTTTCTTCCATTTCTTTCTTTCTTTCTTGAAAAAGTGTCTCAATGTAGACAAGTTCCTTGCCACAATGTAGCACGAGCGCCCTCGAGTCCAATTCCCATTAGAGGTCTTGTTCCCACCTGTAATCTCGTGAGCACAGTCTGTGTTCCTATCCTCTCTCTGATCTCTTGTGCCCCTACCAGAATTACTGATTTAGGTTCTGTTGACAGCATTCTAGGGATTCTTTGGCGTACATCTCTAAACTCCTCCAAGTTCTTCCCACAAATCAGCTCCAAAGGCTTAAAATCCACTTGATCAGATAGTCACAACAGCAAACTCACTTTTCTTGGACCAGTATTCTGTATGGATCAGACTTCTGTTGCTATGACAAAATACCAGACAGAAATAACACAAGAGAAGGAATTATTTATTTTATCTCCTTGTTTCAGTCCATGGTCACCTAGCTCTGTTGATCTTGGGCTACAGTGAAGCAGAATATCTATATACTATGTTGTTCAGGCTGTCTTTGAACTCTTGGACTCAAGAGCTCCTCCTGCCTCAGCCTCAGAAGCTGAGATTACAAATGCACACCAGCACACCTGACGCTGGGTGATGCTTAGGAACACTCTGTAAAGAAATGGAAGTAACATTTATTGTTTACAATTTCCCTATACCTAGGTTCAATTCTCAGCACTCCTCCCCCCAAAAAAATTCCTATAAAGTTAAATTATTTAGAAACTATTTTCATAGGTATGGTCAGAAAACAAAACGAAAACAAAACAAACAAAACCCAGCTAACAGAGTATAAAATGATTGAATGAATAATTTTTTTAAAAAAGAAAAATAACTACACTTGTTGCTTTTTAATTTTTATTTTATTTTTTTATTTTATTTTATTTTTGTGGTACTTAGGGGTTGAATCCAGGGCCTTACACATGCTTTGCAAGTGCTCTACCACCGGCCTGCACCTCCAGCCCATTTTTAAAACTTACTTAGTACATTATCACTGGTTTGACAAATACCTGCTTGTTGTGATAACTAAAGCAGAGCTGGTTGCTGTGATCCACACCTATGTTCCCAGCTACCCGGAGGCTGAGGCAAGAGGATCATAAATTCAAGGCCAGTGTAGCCTCTGCAACTTTGCAAGACCCTGTCTCAAGGTAAAACAATAAGAACCAAAACGGGGCTGAGGGGTACAGCTCAGTGATAGAGGACTTGCCTAGCATGCACAAGGCCTTGTATTCAAACCCTAGTACTGAAGGGGGAAAAAAAAGTCCAACATTCAAGTTTAGAGTTTGTAAAATAAAAGTCTACCTCTCGCCTGAGGTTACGATTGTGAGGAAATGATTCCTCTGGTAGAAAATGAGAAACCAAGAGGATTTAGCTCAGTTGGTAGAGCGCTGCTCTGCAGTCTCTGAGGTCCCGAGTTCAATTCCCAGCACCGCAAAAATGGGAGAAGGACCTGGCAATCCACTCCCAAGGCAATCCCGAAACAGTCAGCCATTGAAAACCCTATGAGGGTCGCTATGAGTTGGATACCGATTCGATGGCACCTAACAACAACAAGAGGAGGTTTGGGTTTCTGAGAATGTTGTGTCAGTTGCGTTCCATTAAAGCTGACAGGGGTTTCAGGCATCTGAGGGGGAGCCTGGCGGAGCCTCTCACAGGGGTGTGCTCTTCCCAGTCTTCCTGGGGTTGTCCCTTTTTCCTTTGGTGCCGATCCATCTCTCCTTTCTAAGCCATCTCTCCCTGCTCTCCTCTCTATTGGCAAGACTGTGGAGGAGCAGGTTTCTTTTGCATTTTTTGGTGGGAATATAAATAGCTAGACCTTGGAAAGCAATTTCTCACCCTCTGTGATAGTTTGAATGTGAAATGTGCCCCAGGAGCTCATGTGTTGAATTGCTTGATCCCCAACTTGTGGTGCCATTTTGGGAAGTGGTGGAAACTTTGGGAGGAAGGGGGTTACTGGAGGTGTGCCTTTGAAGGATAGCTTGTTCCTGGCCCCTTTCCTGTCTCTCTGCTTCCCGATCATCATAAGGTGAGCTGCTTTGCTCCACCATATGCTCCCAGTCATGATATTCTGCTTCACTGTAGCCCAGGATCAACAGAGCTAGGTGACCATGGACTGAAACAATGAGCTAAAATAAATAATTCCTTCTCTTATGTTGTTTCTGTCTGGTATTTTGTCACAGCAACAGAAGTCTGATCCACACAGGACACTGGTCCAAGAAAAGTGAGTTTGCTGTTGTGACTATCTGATCAAGTGGATTTTAAGCCTTTGGAGCTGACTTGTGGGAAGAACTTGGAGGAGTTTGGAGATGCAAGCCAAAGAATCCCTAGAATGCTGTCAACAGAACCTAAATCAGTAATTCTAGTAGGGGCACAAGAGATCAGAGAGATGATAGGAACACAGACTGTGCTCATGAGATTACAGGTGGGAACAAGATCTCTGATGGGAATTGGACTCGAGGGCATTCGTGCTACATTGTGGCAAGGAACTTGCCTACCTTTTGTTCATGCTGTAAGTCTGTGGGGAGCTGAGTTTAAAGGTGATGGGCTAATTGGCAAGAGGAAATTTCAAGGCAGCACAGCATTTAGGCTGTGGCTCTTTTAGCCAGGTTTATGGGAAGAAATGGGAGGAAAAAATCAGAGCAGGAAAATTTGAAAAACATACCTATAATCCTAGTATACAGGTGGCTGAGGTAGGAAGATGATGAGCCCAAGGTCCACCTTGGCTACGTAGAGCATTCCAGACCCTACACTACATAGACTTTGTCTCAAAAAACAAAAATCAGTAAAACAAAAAAGATTTGAAAATTTGCTTTTTTTTTTTTTCCAGAAGAGGAGCACACTTAAAGTTGAGATAAAGGAAGGCATGTTTTCTAAACTATTAGTACAATTAAAAAGAATCCAAGAAGCTGGGTGTGGTGCTGCATGCCTATAATCCCGGGGAGGCAGATGCAGGAGGGAGGCAGAGGCAGGAGGATCACAAGTTTGGGGCCAGGGGCAACCTGCATAATAGCAAGACCCTGTCTCAAGATAAAACATAAAAAGTGGGCTGGAGGTGCAGCTCAGTGGTAGAGCACTTGCAAACTATGTGCAAGGCCCTGGGTTCAACCCTCTAGCACCAAAAAAACAAAACAAAACAACAACAACAACAAAAAAAAAACCCAAATACTTTGCACAAAAACAATAGGAAAGGTGTCTTGAAGACATCTTAGGAGTCAGTAAGACTCCACCAACAGGAGGGTCAAGGGAGGAAAAGTGTCAACTCAGTAGAAGACTTTCAGTTGAGATAAGAGCACTGCCCAGTCACCCTACTCACACAAGCCTGCCCAGAGAGTCATTTCCCTAGGATTCATTTCGCCATGCTTAGCCACCCAGGCACTCAGAGGCTGGTGTAGCTGTGGTCCAAGGGGGCTCAGCTACCTCCTGAACTAGTGTCAGACCTTGACATTGTCCCTGTGGTGCTTCTTTTGCAGGCATGCAGAGTACAAGAGTAGTACAATCAGGGAGAGATTCTCCCCAGATTTAAAGGAAAGCCTAGGAGGCCAGGCTATGTGTGGCAGGGTCAGGATCCCTACAGGCAGCCTCTGAGAGGGCAATGCATGAAGCTGTGAGGATGAAGCCCAAGCTGCAGTGGAGATCCCTGGGAGTTGGAGATGCCAGGAACATGGAAGGTCTGCTGAGGAGAGCTGCAGGTAGGGAGGAGAGCCAGTACAAGAGAGAGTCCATGAGGGCTGCAAACACCAAGGCTATAGGGAAAAGTCCACCCAAGCCCTCTGGTGCTCACATCCCACCAAGTGCCCTGGATGCTAGGCATGGAACTTCAGGACTTAATGTTTGTCCTGCTGGGTTTTAGTCTTGGTTTAGTCCCATCGCTCCTTTCTGTACCTTATTCCTCCCTTATGGAATGGAAATATGTCCTCTATGACTTTGCATGTTGGAAGGATGTAACTTGCTTTTTGATTTTTACAAGGGCTCACCACTAACAGAGTCTTGCCTTGAGTCTCAGGGAAGACGTTGGAGTTGGACCTCTAAGCAAAGCTGGAACTATTAAGACTTTAGGGATTCTTGAAATGAGCTAATTGAATTTTGCATTATGAGATGGCCACAAGCCCTTGGGGGCCAGGGGAAGAATGTTATGCGTTGGACATGAAGTGTCCCCAAGAGGCTTATCTACCTAAGGCTTGGTCCCCAGCTGGGGGTGCTATTTCCGGGGTGGGAGGTGGAAACTTTAGAAGGAAGTAGGTCACCGGAAGTTTGTCTTTGAATGGTAGCGGCTCCCTGGCCTCTGTCTTCTCTCTCTCTCTCTCTCCCCCTCTCTGATTCCTGCCCACCATGAGGTGAGCAGCCTTGCTCCACCGTATGCTACCCGCCATGACGCTCTGCCTCGTCGTAGCCCAGGATCAGCAGAGCCAGGTGACCACGGGCTGAAACTACTGAAACTGGGACCCAAAATACATCATCCCTTCTCTTATATTGTTTCTGTCTGGTCTTTTGTCACAGGAGCAAAAGCCTGACCAATACTGAACATTTGTACCAGAGAAGTGGTGCTGCTACCGGAAATGTTAGGAGGTGGGGCCTCTCTGGAGGAAGTGGATCGCTGGGGGCGAGACTTTGAAGGGTATTTTGTCCCTGGCCCATTCCCCCACCTCCCCTCTCCCTCCCTCCCTCCCTCTTCTCCTCCTCCTTCTATTCCTCCTCCTCCTTCTCCTCCTCCTCCTCCTTCTTCTTCTTTGCTGCCATGAGGTAAGGGGCTTTGCTCCACCACCTACCACATACCATGATGTTCCATTTCACCACAGCCCAGGAGCAACAGAGCCAAGTGACCATGGACTAAAACCTCTGCAGCTTCGAGGCAAATAGAAATCATTCTTCCTTTTGCATTGTTTCTGTCAAGTTATTTTGTGACAGTGATAAAAATCTAACTCATTCTCTCTCTCTCTCTTTCTCTCTCTCTCTGTCACTGTCTCTCTCTCTCCTCTCCTCTCTTCTCTCTCTCTCTCTCCCTCTCTCTCTCTCTCTCTCTCTGTCTCTCTCTCCTCTCTTCTCTCTCTCTCTCTCTCTCTCTGTTACAGATATATGCAATTTCTACCCCATCCATCTGGTTTTTAGGAATTTATCCAAAGACGCACACACATAATGCAAACTGACATATGTACAAAGCATCACATCACTATAGCAAAAGAAGGCAAACAACCCAACTGTCCATCATCCATGAAACTGGCTAAATACATTAAAAGATAGTGTATAATAGAATTCATTAAATTATAAAAAGCTTTAAAAACGGAATGAGGAGTTTGAATTCTCCTCATACTCTCTGAACTAATATAGAATGAGTCCCAAGATATATTGATAAATTCCAACAAGAAGAGCAAGGTACAGAATAGCATGCACAGGAATCTACCTTTTGTAAAAGAAAGCAGAGGTGGAAGCTAGAAGTGTGGTTCAGTGGTAGAACACTTGCCTAGCAAGCGTGAGGCCTTGGGTTCAATATTCAGCACAGAAGAAAATCAAACAGAGATGGAGAAAGACTAGATGGTGAAAGAATAGATGCGCATGAAGAAACTTCGGAAAAGACAGGAGAAACTCAAGTATTTGTAGGATGTAGAAGCAAGAAGTGGGGCAAGAGCGTACAATGGGTATGTTTTATATTTCTTGGTTTTTGAGCCAGTGTAAGTACATCGTTCCTAAAAAATTTTAAATATTGTTACCCAATAGAATACATTGCACACAAGGCAGAATAATGCAAAAACTAAGCAAGGATGTCAGCCATTGAAAACCCTATGAATAGCAGAGAAGCACTAACAATACTGTTTCGCCTGTTGTACGTAGGGTCCACTACGAGTCGGACACGGACTCGCCTGCACCTAACAACAACAAGCAAGGATCATGCAAGTAAAGATTTTGCAAGCGTATGGAGGGCTTCTTAGAGTGGTGCATGGGAACCAGCTGGCTGTAAAGACTATTTAGAAAAGTGGAAAATGAGGAAGTAGGATTTGTTTGGGAGATGAATGGGACCCTCCAGGTTTTAGAAAAGGCAAAAGCAAAAGCCTTAAGTTGATGGAAAAGTTTTGCCTCAAGATACTTTCTCAAACTTCTGGAGAAAATCATGAGCTGAGAGTCCCCGTAGGTCTCTGGGACCATGGCAAAATGAATCTGGATCCGGCCTTTGCTCAATTGTAATTTATACAACACCCTTGTTATACTGTTGATATTCCATCCACAGACACGTCAGATCTTATCCATCGTCCATCTTTGAGAAAAGTCAGCAGGCAATTGCAAAGGTACTCATGCTGAGAAAGTCAAACCCAACCCAATTTCAGAACAGGATTTCCTCATTTTGTTTTTTTGGTTTTTTTTGGTGGTTTTATGAATACTGAGCACACACTGAACTACGTTGTTGTTAGGTGCCGTTGAGTCGAGTCGGACTCATAGCGACCCTCATAGGGTTTTCAATAGCTGACTGTTTCGGGATTGCCTTGGGAGTGGATTGCCAGGTCCTTCTCCCATTTTTGTGGTGCTGGGAATTGAACTCGGGACCTCAGGGACTGCAGCGCAGCGCTCTACCAACTGAGCTAAATCCCAGCCCACACTGAACTATAGCCCCAACTATTTTAGGACAGAATTTATCAGAAAATTCAAATGATTCAATCTGACTTTTGACCTTTCTTAACCTTCATCGGAAGTAGGTCTGTTGTGACTAAGAGGCTCTGGTTGAATCACGTGGCTTGTTTGTTTGTTTTTATTTTCATTTTGAGACAGGGCCTCCCTACGTATGCCAGTCTGGCCTCCACTTCATGGTCCTTCTGCTTGAGCCTCCCTAGTGCTGTGATTACAGGAGCATACCATCCTGCCCAGATTAATAATTTAAGGATTCGAAGTCATACGAACGCTGCTTTAGTTGTATTTCTTATCTTTACAGGTTTTTTAAAAAATTTTTTTGTTTTATTTTATTAATTAATTTATTTTTATTTTTTGAGACAGGGTCTCTTTATGTAGCCCAGGCAGACCTTGAACTCACAATCCTACCTCAGCCTCCCAGTGCGGGGATTACAGCCCTTCCCACCCCCCACCCTCTTTACATCCTTGATTTGTACCTTATGCTTCCCCCTAAGCATGGGCCATGAGAAGTTCACGCAAGTATTGGAGTAGGTGACCCCTAATGACAGGGTAAAGTCAACTTTGTTTTTACCAAAAACTCATGAAATTGCTCAATAATTCCAGAATGACTCATCTTAGTATTTTAAAATCACATTAACCCTGCTGCTTTGAAAACAGTGCCTTAGGGAAGTATATCCAATTATGTTAAAATCTCCCCTACACACACACACACACACACACACACACTCTCTCTCTCTCTCCTCATCTATGTAAAAAATGAAAAAGCTTTGAAGGAAATGTGACAAATGTTTACCTGGATGGTGTTTGGATGGTGAGACCGTGGAGCAATTTTCTTTTCTTCTTTTAACTTTTTGGGTATTTTCCAAATATTTAATGAACACAAAGTACTTTTACCACAAAAAAAAAAAAAAAAAAAAAAAAACCCACCAGAAAATGAAAGCAATTTTGTTTGTTTGTTTGTTTTTGGCAGTACTCGGGTTGAACCCCAGGCCTACCACCTGCAAGCTCTGCAAGAGCTGGATCACTGAGCTGTGCCTCCAGCCCATTTTTTTTACTTTTTGAGACAGGGTCTCGCTAAATTACTCAGACTACCTCTAGTCTCGAATTTGCAATCCTCCTGCCTCCAGAGCCCCTGGGATTACCGGCATGCGCCACAGCGCCCGGCTCACAAAAGCAATATTTAAAAGCAGAGTTGGGCAGGCCAGCTCATCTCTCGCTTCACTCTTCTTCCAGGAAGCCCTGAGTGAGCCTGCAGCAGCTGCCCTGACTCATTTTCAGAGATTTAACTGTCCACCTTGAGGCCTTTGCATCTCTGACTTTTGGGAAAAAAGAGATGGGGCCCCAGGCCTTATTTAATTAGTTAACCCGAAATCACCTGAGCCCTCTGTAGCTCCTGCTGTGCCTCCAAGATCACTTTTAGGTTGGACTCAGTACCTGGTCCCATCCTTTGATCACTTTCCTCCAAAACAACAATCAAACACACAAACAAACAAACACATCTGACTCCTTAAGAGGCCTCAGTAAGGTAGAGTTTACTGACTTTTCTATGGAAAGTTAGGCAAGTTCTTCCAAATACATAGTAAAGAGTCCCCAAAAATATCTGCATAAACCAGCCGTGGAGGTACACACTTATAACCCCAGCATTCGGGTGGCTGAGGTAGGAGGATTATGAGTTTGCGGTCAGTCTAGGTGACCTATCAAGTTATTGTTAGGTGCCGTGGAGTCGGTACCCGACTCATAGCGACCCTATGTACAACAGGCACAACAGTATTGTTAGTGCTTCTCTGCTATTCATAGGGATTTCCAATGGCTGTTTGCTTTTTGGGAGTGGGTTGCCAAGTCCTTCTCCCAAGCCTACAGCCCTGGTGTTCTCAGGTGGTCTCCCGTCCAAGTACTAACCAGGTCCAATCCTGCTTACCTTCCAAGATCTGACAGAATTGGATGCCAGTGCTACGGCTGCAGGTTCCTATCAAGATCCTGTCTCAAACAAACAAGCAAACAAAACCTGTATATAAGGGGTAGAGGCCTGGGGCAGCCTGCACAACTTTGTGAGACCCTGTCTCAAAATAAAAATACATACAAAAGGAGCTAGGAGCGTGGCTCAGTGATAGAGCAGTTGCCCAGCATGTGCGAGGCCTGGGGTTCAATCTCCCAGTACTGAAAGAGGAAAAAAAAAAAAAAGTCCAATTGCCAGCCAGATATCAACTACCTCATCCTTTTCAGCCCATTACTCAATTGAATTAAGTTCAGGGGTCTCTGGAAGCTGCTGGGGCTGCAGCCCTTTCTCCTAGAATGTAGGAGTCTTGAACATGAGGTATCATAGGCCGAAAGAGAAGATTGCCCATGGAGGTGTACAAACCCTGTATCTTTTTTTTTTTTTTTCCGGTACTGGGGGTTGAACCCAGGGCCTCACGCTTGCATGCTCTGCAAGTGCTGGACCACTGAGCTGCACCCCCAGACCATTTTTTTACTTTTTGAGACAGGGTCTTGCTAAATTACGCAGACTGCCTCTGGTTTCGAACTTGTGATCCTCCTGCCTCCGCCTCCCGAGCCGCTGGGATGACAGGCATGCGCCACCGCGCCCGGCTGTTGCTGAATATCTTAAAGCTGTAAATCAAGCTAACAAATCATTATATAAAATAGGCTCTGTCCCCCTACTTTAACAAAAATACCTCAGAACAACCTGGAAATCCAGGTTGGAATTTTTTTTTCTATGTAGGCCAGAATGTCCTCAGCCTCACAATCCTCCGCCTCAGCCACCCAAGTGCTGGGATTACAGGCATGAGCTACCACATCCACCTAATTTCTCATCTTTGAAAGCCCTGTCCAGAGTGATTTGAAGACATTCAAATTGTTGTTGTTAGGTGCTGTCGAGTTGTGCCCGACTCATAGCGACCCTCATAGAGTTTTCAATGGCTGATTGTTTCGGGATTGCCTTGGGAGTGGGTTGCCATATCCTTCTCCCATTTTTGCGGTGCTGGGAATCCAACTCAGGACCTTAGAGACTGCAGAGTGGCGCTCTACCAATTGAGCTAAATCCCAACCCCGAAATTCAAATTTGCACCATCAATTACCAGTACTACTAGAAGACAGACATATGGATTTCCTGACTTCTAAAGATGGTTTATTCCTCTTCCTCTTCTGCTGACCAGGGTCTTTGGGAAAAGCCCATGGTCCACCCACTCTCTGTACCGCTGAGCCAGCTTCTGACATGCTGCAAAGCCTTTCTTCAGCATTCTGCACTGTCAGGGATGGTCCAAGGGGAACATCACAGGGTTTTCAAATGGCTGATGGTTTTTGGGAGTGGGCTGCCGGGTCCTCCTCCCAAGCCTACAGCACCTGGTGCTCCCAGGCGGTCTCCTGTCCAAGGACTAAGGCACGGCATATCAGCAGGAATCTTTTGTTTTCCTGATTAAATAAAAAATAATCTTTCCTGGTACCTAGGCTGGACAGCAGAGAAGTGTGAGAGGGTGACAAAGGAATGGCCAAGAGCTTGGAGACGGGCTGTCATGTATTCTATGGCTGCAGCTGTGGTTTGGGTGCAGCCAGCACTCCATGGGTGCAGGGAGACAGTCAGCCTCTGACCCCTCTCGGTGGTGTGGGCCCACCCAGAGCTGAGAGCAGGAAGGAACATGGGAGGTTAGGCTTAGGAGCCAAGTGTGATGTCCTGGGGCTACGGTGGGCTGCCAGGGTCCCTTTTGTCCCCTGACTGGGGCTGGAAGGTAGACAGTTGCACTCTGAATCTGGGCAAGGCGTCAAGCCCTCTCTCTTGCCCCAGGAAGAAAGCCTGTCAGGCAGGCTAGCTCCATGGGATCTCAGGCAGGGTCGTTTAAAGACTGGATGGAAAATTTCCCGGGAGGGGGGAGAGCGCGCGCGCGCACACACACACACACACACACACACACACACACACACACACACACACACAGAGCCTTAGCTCAAGGCTTCACCTTCAAAGATGAGATGTCATGGAGAATCCATAATCTGACCTTTCTCTGAGATCTACTGCCCTTATCATCCTCACCCAAAGATAGAGATAAGTCCTCCAGCAGGGTTATGAGCTAAAGGTCAGTAACTTGATACTTGCTCTGGGACCTGCCTTTTCATTTCAAAAGGAAAGTCATTGGGAAATGCCACTGAAGTTTGGAAGGCCAAATAAGAGAACTTTGGAATATCATGGGTTGAATAAAATTAAACTCAGGAGACCAGGCTTGACTGGGTAATCATAATATCATCCTTGTTATTGTTTTGTTGTTTTTACCATCGAGTCAGTGTCTGACTCATAGCAACCCTATGTACAACAGGCAGAACACTATTGTCAGTGCTTCTCTGCTACCCATAGGGTTTTCAATGGCTGATGGTTTTGGGGAGTGGGCTGCCGGGTCCTTCACCCAAGCCTACAGCACCTGGTGCTCCCAGGCGGTCTCCCATCCAAGTACTAACCAGGCCTGACCCTGCTTAGCTTCTGAGATCTGATGGGATCAGATGCCACCGTGGTACGACTGCAGGCAATATCATCCTTAGGAAGCCACAGTTCATTCTGCTCCTTACACTGTGCACAACCTGCCCTGCTTCCATTAGTGAAAGAGGGAACATTGTTGGGCTAAGGAAGGGTCAAGGGGTATCAGGGGCAGAGTATAATGGGCAGCACTTTATTCATAGTAACAGGAAGTACTCATGAAAAGAAACCTTGAGGAAGCTAACCCAGGGCCTCCTTATTAGAATCTAACCTCCAGGATCCATTTTGCTTTTACTAATGCCCAACATGACTTATGGGCTGGGATTTAGCTCAGTTGGTAGACCTCTGCGCCACAGTCTCTGAAGTCCTGAGTTCAATTCCCAGCACGGCAAAAATGGGGGAAGGACCTGACAATCCACTCCCAAGGCAATCCCGAAACAGTCAGCCATTGAAAACCCTATGAGGGTCGCTATGAGTCGGATACTGACTCGACGGCACCTAACAACAACAACATGACTTATGGGAGAAGATTCTCTCTCCTAACTACCCGTCCTGAGACCCTAACCCAAGTTCTGGATCCTCCCCACCCTCTGCCTGCCTCTCACGACCTTCGATTTGTATTCTGTGACATCACACAAAGTCACACAACACAAGTCCAACCCTAGCTTCAACTTTTGTTTGTTTCTTTAAGACAGGGTCTCTCTATATAGCCCATACTGGCATCAAACTGGTAATCCTCCTGCCTCAGCCTCCTGAATGGTGGGAATACAGGCACGTGCCCACCTCATATAGCTCAGCTTGAGTTTTATAAGAAGAAAAACTGGCATCTACACGGGACTGCCAGATAAAATGTTGTTGTTGTTGTTGTTGTTAGGTGCTGTCGAGTCGTCCCTGACTCATAGCGACCCTCATAGGGTTTTCAGTGGCTATTTCAGGATTGTTTTGGGAGTGGACTGCCCCATCCTTCTCCCATTTTTGCAGTGCTGAAGGTCAAATCTGGGTCCTCAGAAAGTGCAGAGCAGCACTCTACCAACTAAGCTAAAGCCTAGCCCTTAGGAAAATATTGTTGTTTTTGTTGTGTGCTGTTGAGTTGTGTCCGACTATAGTGATCCTTATAGGGTTTTCAATGGCAGACGTTTTCCAGGATTGCCTTGGGAGTGGATTGCCACGTCCTTCTCCCATGTTTGCGGTGCTGAGAATCGAACTGAGGACCTCAGAGACAGTAGAGCAGCGCTCTACCAACTGAGCTAAATCCCAGCCCTCACAGGGCACCTGCATTTTTCTTTGCTGAATCTAGTAAGTCTATATCCATGTCCCCAAATTCTCAATCTCTTCTGATTTCTTTGGTAAGGGGAGCTCCTCAATGTGTGGAACTGAAAAGTCAAGGACCTCTGAGATCTTAAGGGAGATGTCAGATTGGATCATATACAAAATGAGAAGGGAAACTCCCATTGACATCTAGGAGCCTCAAGCATGCATTCCCGCCAGTTGTGGCAAAAGGCATGGAACTGAGGACATTGTGTGAGCTGGAATAAATAAGTCCCAGGAAGACAAATACCACGCATTCTCACTTGCATGTGGAAGCTAAAAGAGTGGACTTTATAGAAGTAGAGAGTGAAGTAGTGGTCAGCAGAGGCTGGGAAGGATGCGGTGGAAAGGAGGGATGGGCAGAGGATGGTTAAGGGGAAGCTGGGTGGACGGCCTCTGTAATACCAGTGCTCCGGAGGCTGACCCACGATGACTGAGAGCTTGAGGCCTGCCTTGGCTACCTAGAGAGATCTTGACAAAAAACAACAAATAACAATTAAAAACAAAACAAAACCAAAAAACTCCAAACCAAGAAACCAGCAAAAACACTATAAACATAATATAAAACAAACAACACCACCTCCCGCCCCCCCCCCAAAAAAAAAAAACCCTAAATCAATTTATCTTTGGAAACCTGTGGTTTTGGATGACCACAATCTTAGAAAAACTCCCAGACAGTCAAAGGCGAGGCTGGCCTCATTCCAAGGTAGCCCTGCCGGTTTCTGTTCAGTGAGGCAATGCCTCCGACTCCCGGCCTCTCCCATTGCTCCAACACAAGTTCAAGATTGGAAAGATAAATGGCAAAATGAAGATGAAACTTCCCTCTTTGTAGTTTCTCCTTATCAACCTCTGTAGTATAATTTTCCCCAAACAAACAAACAAAAAAAAAAAAAAA
>VMDO01025798.1:0-27683 GCA_007922755.1 Pedetes capensis | reverse complement strand
AGCTCTGCCCTGGAGGGAGAAAACTGAGGGCACCCGGGCCTCTGCATGCTGGGCTCGGTGTTTTCAGATCCCACCAGGAAGCAAACTGTCTTGTAGGAGGGAGGAGGCTGTGGAAATGCAGGGATCCCTGGACCTGGGCTCAGAAAGCTCTCAGTCCTGCCCAGCAGCAAAGCACACGCACAGGGGAGGCAGCCCTGGAGGTGGGTCATTACTGGCACAGGGCTCCAAATTCTCAGGTTCGGCAATAATCTACACATGATGGGCCTCCTCCTTGCTACCAACCCCTGTCCCTTTCACAGGCTGAGCTCCAGGCTGCTTAATTAAGTTCAGCAGGACCACGTCTGAACCTCCCCTTCCACAACTGCCTCTTTTGACTGTCTTCCACTGAGACACTGTGGCAGGGTGATAGGCTCCCTGTCTTGTTATTGCTCCTTGTGTTCTCGTCCCCAGAAGAGCTCAGTCTCAAACAATAGGCCCCTCTCAAGATGGCACTGGATACAGCACTCTGAGCAATGAGGACCACGCAATGGATCTCTTCTCCAATGCTGGCCTGCCATGCAGGAGGGGTCACCCTTACATCAAGTCCCCGCAGATTTAAGGCAGGGGAGAGCCATGGGTTTCTCCTGTGGCTAGGATGGCCATCTGCTGTCACCAGGGCTGCCTGGCTTACCTTGTGGCTGTGGCTTTGGCTTTCCCACCTCCAGAGGGAGCCAGGCCTGGAGTAGAGGCTGTTTCCTACTTTTCCGTGTGTTACCTTTCCATTTCTGTATGCTTGTCAGTGGTCTTGGCATCTCTATTTGATCCCCTATGCTCTTCCTCTCTTTCTATCCTCAGAGTATAGTCTGTCCTTTTTCATCCTGACTCTTCTCATTCATGGAGTCGCATGGAGGAAGCTTCTAACCTTCCATCTTCCTCCAGAATTCTTCCTTCTGGTGGTTTGGTTTTGTTCTGTTTTGTTCTTGGTACTTGGAGTTGAACCCAGGACTTTGCAAGTGCTCTACCACTTGGCTGCACCTCCAGGCCGTTTTTCAATTTTTTTTTTTTCTTTTTTTTTATCTTGAAACAGGGTCTTGCTAAGTTCCACAGGCTGCCTCTGGCCCCAAACCTGAGATCCTCCTGCCTCAGCCTCCTGAGCTGCTGAGCTTACAGGCATGAGCCACTGTGCCTGGCTGACCTTCTGGCTTTAAAAGAAATTAAAATGAAAATATTTTTCAGGGTTCCCTGGAAGTGGCGCAGCTACAGATGCTGTGCTATGCACTCAGTGGAACTGTCACCTGAGTCCTGGGCAGTGACCTGGCACCAGGGAAGGGCAGGAGAAGGGACTTCCTCTTTATTCTATACCTGTTATTTTATTTGAATTTCCAAAATCTTGCACATCAATCCCTCCCTAAAAAGGAGACAAATCCCACCAATGAATGAATGAAATAGACGATTGGGCAGGGATAGAAAGAGCTAATTTGCAGCTGAGTAAATACAAATGGCCAAAGCCATAAAAAGATTCTCAACTGTACAAGGGCGAGGGAAATGCAAATCATGAAACGAGGAATCTTTAACTGGCAAACAGGAAAAACACGGGTGCCAGGGAACATTGACATGGGCCTGGGGAGCAGACTCACACAATGCGGTGGTTGTGGTCACTGGCTTAGTCTTTCAGGAGAGCAATTTATTAGTGTTTATCCACACGTATAATACAAATACTTTTTGACCTGGTACTTTTATTCCAAGATATACAAAAAGATGTGTGTGTGTGTGTGTGTGTGTGTGTGTGTGTGTGTGTGCATTGCAGTATTGTTTGAGTGGAAAATTAGAAATAACCTTAAGGCTCACAAGTACAGGAATTGATAAAGTATGATATATACATCCTGCAAAAAACATTAGTCACTAAAAGAAATGAGATAGATCAACATGCAGCAATGCAGTGGTCGGCCATATTGGAGGAAGCCAGCTGTATAGAAAGGGGAGCCCACCTGGTGTCCCCAGCTGGGGCCTGCCAGGTAGGAGCAGGGGCTGAGGGTGTCCAGGCCTGAATCCATCCTGCCATTGCCAGCTGGCCTTAACTGCCTCATCTCTATGACAGAGTTGATCATCGCTACTTGAAGGCTGTCTGAAGCCATAGCACCCTGGCATCAGATCCCTCCTGATCTCAGAAGCTAAGCAGGGTTGGCCTGGTTAGTCCTTGGATGGGAGACCACTTGGGAACACCAGGTGCTGCAGGCTATGGAGAAGGATCTGGCAACCCACTCCCAAAACAATCTGCCATTGCAAATCCTATGAATAGCAGAATAGCACTGACACAGTGCCAGGCATGGCACAGTGTCTGGGAGTGTTTCATTATGTTGTACATAGGGTCGCTATGAGTTGGACCTGACTTGATGGCACCTAACAGCAGTAACAACTTGAAGGCTGGGGTGAAACTGTGCAGGCTCATATCTGCTGAGAGTTTAGGATGGGAACTGCCGTGCTTGGTACTGGCCAGGTGCCACAATGTGGGCTCTGAGATGCCTGTGCCTGCTCAGTGTCCAGGGCTCCCTCCCCACTCTGCTCTTCCCTTTCCTAAGAGGGATCAGCTCAGCCTTGGGTTTGTCCTCGCTGTGCCTCCAGCCTGGGGACCTAACAGATGCAGATCTAGCCTCTGCAGCCTGTGTTGCAGATCTGCACAGGGACTCCTGTGGTCCGCACATCTTCTCACCCATTTACAGAGGAGGAATTGGGCTCTGAGGGTATAGTGGGTTCAATATAGGCACCCAAACATGTCAATATCCCAGCCCAGCCCCATGAACTTGACTTTGATTGGATTCAGTTCCTTCGGATGTAGTTAAGGTGAGAATCTCAGAATTCAGCCAGGGCCCTAAATCCAATAACTGGGGTCCCTTTTGTGGGGGCAAGGGGTACTTGATGGTTGAACCCAGGACTTCTCGCATGCCTTGCAAGTGCTCAACCACTGAGCTACACCCCTAGCCCACTTTTTATATTTTATTTTGAGTCAGGGTCTGGCAAAATTGTGCAAGCTGCTTCTGGCCTTGAACTTGCAAATCTCCTGCCTCTGCTGCCCCTTTTGTGGAGATTATAGGCATGCGGCATCATGCCCAGTGACTTGGGTCCTTGTAGAACAAGGACAGAGGGAGTTTCCAGACTGGGGTGCAGCAGAGAGACAGAAGATGACCTCACCACAACAGCCTTAGAGATCAGAGAAATGTGGCCCAAGCTAGGGACACTGGGGTCTCTGAGGCTGGGAGGGAGGGACAGGACAGAGCCTCCCTCCCAGCCTCCAGCAGAAACCCTCTGCTGCCACCTGGATTTATCTCCAGCCCCTAGAGCTAATGAAATAAAACTCTGTGGTTCTCTAGACTGCGGCCCCCAGGCACCCCGCTGGGGAGAGGTGGGTAGTGGCTCTCACCAGGACAGACCGACGCCATCCTTGACCAAACTCCAACTGGCTCCTCAGAGCGCTTTCCTCAGCCTGGGCCCTGAGAACCTGAGCAAGATGGAGCCATGCTGGGAGGCCCCAGGGATCAGGAGAAGAGACATCCTCTACCTGACATTTACAACAATGACCAAGATGGCCACATTTTTCCATTCCATTCATCTCTGAGAATTTGTAAAATTACCCAGATGGGGCCAGTTTCTGGGTAAAAGAGCCAAGGGTCATGGAGTCATTTTCATGCCTATGAAAGTTTTTATTAGAGTAACTCCTGTGCTGCTCACACCGAGGCCAGAAGTCCCTGCCCCACCCCCCATTTCACCTCAAAGAGGTGAAAGAGGCCAGTTTCTTGGCCTCTTTCCCCCAGCATCACTTCCAGCTGGGTCTCCACCTACGCTCCAGGAGCTGGAAAGTCTTCCCCTGGGGTCGGCAGCTACAGATCCCCACACCTCGGACTTCCGAGTGGGCCTGCCAAGAGGTCCCCACAGAGCTGTGGAATAGCAGGACAGAAGGATGGGCAGGGCCCTCCCGGATGCTTGCTGTTGGGCACAACCTGGACAGAGGGTCCCTCCTAGCTCCAGCTCCCTCTCATGCTCCCTAGTGCCTACTATCCTTGCCTGGGCCCCCAGGCTGACTGGGGCTCTCTCCCACTCTTCAGGGGTGTTGAGGCTCTCAGCCCTGGGATGGCCACTTAGTTTCTGCCAGACCCTGGCTGACAGTCCTCCACACCTCTGGATAACACTTCTAGACTGGGTTCCCCCTATGCGTCTGTCAGCTTGTTTTGCTGTGGTGGCTTGCATGTTGCTGTGGTGCTGAAAGCTATGCCACCAGTAACTAAGATACCAGCAGGGCCACCCATGGCAGACAGGTTTCAGCTGAGCTTTCAGACTAAGACAGACTAGGGAGAAGGATCTGGCAGCCCACTCCCCAAACAACTTTGTTGTTGTTGTTGTTGTTGTTGTTAGGTGCCATCGAGTCGGTATCCGACTCATAGCAACCCTCTGTACAACGGGGGAAACACTATTGTCAGTGCTTCTCTGCTGTTCATAGGGTTTTCAATGGCAGATTGATTTTTGGGAGGGGGTTGCCAGGTCCTCCTCCCAAGCCTACAGCATCTGGTGTTCCCAGGCGGTCTCCCATCCAGGTACTAACCAGGCCCGACCCGCTTAGCTTCCGAGATCTGATGGGATCAGATGCCACAGGGCTACCGCTGCAGGCCCCCAAACAACTAGCCATTGCAAACCCTATGAACAGCAGAGAAGCACTGTCAAATATAGTGCTGAAAAATGAACCCCCCCAGGCAGGAAGGCATTCAAGAAATGACTGGGGAAGAGCTGACTCCTCAAAATAGAGTCAACCTTAATGATGGGAATGGAGTAAAGCCCCGGGGACATTGTTTTAATTATGTGGCGTGACTCAAAATGAGAAGACACATAGCATCAGCAACAATGGGTTCAAACATAAAAAGACTGTGCATGGCACACTGTTAAGTAGTGTTTCGTTCTGTTGTACATAGGATCGCTATGAGTCATATCTGATTCAATAACAACAACAAAGACTTGGTTCAGGCCCCTCCTAATCCCCATCCTAGCCCTGCTCTCATGGCCTAACATCATACCAAACTTTTACTTCTGCTAGAGACATCCAAAGGTAGCTGTTTCAGAGTGAAATACCATCAGAACCCATTACCAATTGGTCCAGCAGAAAAAGTCAGGCAGCTCTGAATTTGGATTCTGTTTGACCTTGATCAAGTCCCTTAACCTCTTTGAGTCTCAATTTTCTCCTTTGTAAAATGAGGACACTAATAGCCACTTCTCAGAGCATTGTGAAGACAAAGCCCTCAGCCCTATGCCTGGCACACAGCAGATACCAGGTGCAAAACTCTGTTCAGAGCCTCTCACTGAACCCTCATGGCCCAGTGGGGAAAGTTGGGCCCTGTTGTCTCTATTTTATGGTGACAAGGAGAGTATCGAGGGGCTTGGGTAGGATGGGAACTCTGGCCTGCATCCTCCAGGCCAGGGATGTCTGGGGTCTACCACATCTCTTCCAACACCTTTAAAAATGGCTTGAATATTGATAAGCAAAACAACAGATTTGTCTCAACTGACTTTAAAATACGCCAGACAAACTGAAGTGTCAGTGGGGAGAGGAGCCCGCTCAGCAGGCAGTGGATAGGGGCTGGAGCTGGTTAGTGGCAATCCAGGTGTCATCATATGGTCCCCACCTTGCTTATATTTGTGTGTGTCTGTGTGTGTGTGGTACTTGGGAGTTGAACCCAGGGCCTCACACATGCTTTGCAAGTGTTCTACCACTGGGCAGTATCTCCAGTTTATTTATTATTTTTTCCCTTGAGATGAGGTCTTACTAAGTTAACATAGGCTGCCTCTGGCCTCAAACCTATGAACCTCCTGCCTCTACCTCCAGAGTCACTGGGATTACAGGCATGTACCACTGTACTTGGCCCTTGTGTATATTTTTAAGTGTTCCAAATAACACCCTCATGTGTACATTTTTTTATTTTTTTGGTGGTGCTAGGGACAGACCCCAGGGCCTTGGGCGTGCATGGCAAGTGCTCTAGCACTGAGCTGCACTCCCAGCCCTTGTGTTTTTAAATGGACATTTATGATGATGGAAACGTTCATGATAAGATAGTGAGAAAAGCCAGATGCAGAACCATGTGACTCAACTGGGTGTGCCTGGGCATGTGCGGGGCCCATGTCCCCACAGGGAGGTGAGAAGGTCCCGGATGCATGACGCTGCTAATTCAACAGTGCTTGTCTCCAGGCAATGGGCCGATTGTATTTGTTTCCTTCTTTCACTTGTGTGTTTTGCCAGGTTTCTAAAATGAAGATGCATTCTTTTTTATAACTGGGAAAGCAACCAACACCGAGATGTCGGATGTATAACTTTGCTGACCTGTGCAGCTGTGCGGAGTGTCCGTGGCCTCACCGACCTCTGGGCCCAGCACAGAGGTTTGCTCAGCTGAGCAGCTGGGGCAGGAACGGCTGAGAACAGTGGACAGGGAGGATTCGAGTGCCTCTAGGCCCATGCAGACACCTGGTGCACCTAGGACAGGCCAACTAAGGAGGAGGACCATGGCCGTGTGCCTGTCCCCTAGGAGGACGGGGCAGCCACACCAACGCCCTTCTGCTTGGAGGCCTCTCAGGTGCCTCTTGTGCCTGTGGGCTCCAGTCCCGGGGGCCCAGCCATCTTGCCTGCTGCCCTGCCCAGCCCTGCCCACCACCTTGGCCCTGCCTCAAGTGTTGGGTGCCAGGGGAGGTGAGCCAGGTGTCAGTGCTGCCGCCACCTGCACGAGGGGAGGTGGCAGAGAGGCACGTCGTCCCCACTTCTCTAGGCCGAGATCTGGTTTCATCATCTGACCCCACAGCGCAGGTCAGCGGGGCAGGAGAGGTGGCGGGCGGTGCCAACCAGGCCCAGCCAGCCCAGCCCCTGCCCTCCCCTGGCTGGGAGCCGACCACCAGCTCCTGCTACCAAGGACCTGCACGTGACAGGTGCATTTAAGCTACTCACCTGCCTCGTGCCTCCCGGTGCTTCCCACAGTCCTCATGACCCCTACTCTGAAGGACGCCCTGCTCCACTCTCCCCTCACGCTCCTGTCATCCCACCCCAGTGGTAATGCCTGCTCCTCCAGGAAGGCCTCCAACAGGATCCAGCTGGTGCAGTGACTCCCAGGCAACCAGCGTTCTCTGCACATCAGCTCTGACAGCGCTGCATTGTCAGATTCTTTCCTGTCATTTCTCCCCTCTGCCCCTGACCATGCATTCCTGGTGGCCTTAGACAGAGTCGAGGATACCTTGCAGACACCGTCCTCCAGGGCACATGCAGCCCCATGGCACCTAGAATAGTGGCTTAGTGAGCAGAGCACTTCCTCCTCTGACTGGTGTCCTTGTGCAGAATGCAACCTGCACAACTGTGCACAGCACCCCTGGCCTGAGTCTGTATTATCTCCAGGTGTGTAAATGGAATGAGTGAATGTGGACGGGAGGAGGCCAGAGTTTCCCAGTGGAAATCATACTGCCAGGCCTTTACCCCAGGCTGAGAGGCTCCAGACCTCATGCTCTGTCTGCCTGCTGGAGGAAGAGTGAGCTGGGCCATGGCCAGGCTCAAGCTGAGGCTGTTCCAAAGGCCCTATTCCCCTGTCCTCCAGCCCCAGGAAGGTCTCCTGACTGAGGCAGCCTTGGGCATCCCGGAAATGAGGGCCAGGGGCAGGCTTCACAGAGGAGTGGTCAGCTAGGCTGAGATCCACAAGACAGTGTGCCCAGGACAGATAGGCTTGGGGTGGCTGGACCTGAAAGGCCCCCCACTCCTTCCAGCATGGGGAGTCAATAAGGAAAGACAGACACTTTCCCCTGTGTGCCATGGGGCCCCTGTGACTGGAGTGGGCCTACCTGTCCAGCAGGGGCTCCTCTGGGGAGGGAGCAGAGCCAGGCAAAGAGTGCAGCCAAATCTGGGGGGACCTGCTATATGGGTTCTGTGCCTGGTGCTGGGTACCAAATGTGAGCACTGTCCCCAGGTTCAGGACGCCAGGCCCTGATCATCCCGCAGAGGGCGCAGAGGTGGAAGGGAACCAGGCTGGAGACTCGGGCCAGATGGGCCCCATGCAGCATCCAGCAGTAACCCTGCAAAAGCGGGGCTCAGGTGGAGGCTGTTCTCAGGGGCAGCAACTGGTTAGGAAGAAAGAGGTGAGCTTTGTGCTAGGGGAGCTGGGGTGGGACTCTACCTCCACACTCTGCTAGTAGGGGACATTTGTAGCATTTGTAGCTCCTGCGAGCCCCGGGGAATCCTGCGGAGCTCACTAAGACTAGGGAAGCTCAGAGTGACTGTACCAGGTGGAAACATGGAAGAAGCCAGGCCAAGAGCCTCCCTAGGGCTAGGGTGTGGCTCGGTGGAAGGTGCTCGTGTAGCTTGTGAAAGGTCTTGGGTTCTGCATCCCCAGCTTTGCAAGAAGAAAAAAGAAAGCACCCCACCTACTGTGTGATGTGACTGCGTTGCCATCCAGTTTTAGAAAATGCCGAGCAGTCCATGGTGTGAGGAAGCAGGTCGGTATGGCCAGGGGATGGGCCAAGAGGGTGGACAGGTAGAAGGGGCTGCAAAGGGCCGCAGGAACATTTTGGAGGTGGGGGACATGTTCCTCACCTTGAGCATGGGGTCATGAGAACACACACAGGCTGAAAATTAAACAGTGCACTTAAAATCCAGGCCACTTGCTGTGATGGTTTCACCTCCAAGGAGGCAGTTAAAGAGGAAGAAAGAAATCTCAACTCCAAATCGGCTTTCAATCTCAGATCCCTTCTTCCAGGGAGCAACAACTGCAACGCACCTTGGTCATGGCCACGTCTAGCAGGAGCCACGCCCGCTAGCTCCCTCCCCAGCATCATGTGCACAAGCCTGTTGTCCCCTGACTCAATGGTGGGACGCCACCTGCAGAGTCCCACACAGTGCCAGGCAGGTGCCCTGGAGACAAGTCCTGCCCTTCAGTAGTCCTTAGGCCACCAGGCCAGGCCAGGTCTCCTGTGTGAGGCCACATGGCAGGTGAGCCCTGTCTGTGGCCCCCGACTTGGCCACGGGACCCAGAAGGCCAGGTGAGGTGCCTGGTGGGCTCTGCCTGACCTCCTCTGGGAGGGCCTCGGCTCGTCTGCCAGGCCACACTGGCCAAGAGGAAGAGGCCCACGTCCGGGAATGGTGCCCGCACCCCCTACTGATCGCGGGTGATGAGGTTTGGGCCTGTATAAGCAGGTACCATTGTCAGGTTTCGATGACAGCCTTTCGGGTTTTTCCTTAGTTATGATTTACATGTAGCCAATTATTCCTGTTCTGAGCTGTATTTGAAAGAAGTTGAAAACAAAAATGTCCAGCGATCTGGAGTTGATTTTAAAATGTCACACTGAGTTTCAAACCAGCATGAAGGATATTGTGGCAGTGGGGATGGGGGGTGGGCACACACTGTGAGCCACAAAATGTGAGTAAGAAGTTCCCTGGGCAGCTGTGCCGGTACCTATCTTTCATAGGCTTTGCCAGTTGATGTGTCTATGCTCAGAAATGACTATGGGCCACTCCAGTATTCAAAAGAAATAATTCAGATCTGTGGAACCACATCTGGATAGCCTCTCCCAGCCTCCAGCTCAGCTCACCATCCTGCCGTCCCTGGCCTGCTGCTCCCCAGCCTCCCGACTGGCCCCCCGCCCCTCCTCTCAGGTCTGTACCTGGGAGGTCGAACTTCACAAAACTCAGATGTGGTCATCTGGATTTTTTGTGGTGCTGGGGATGGAACCCAGGGCCGGGTGCGTGCAAGGCAGGTGGCTGCCACTCGGCTGGCCCAGCCCTGGCTCGTGTCTTTATTCTGCTTTCATATTTTCTTCTGGCTGTACTGGCCACACAGCAGTCTGGTCCACTTATGTGGTGGACAAGGCCTTTTATGGACCAGCCTTTCCACCTCCTACCTCAAAGACTCACATCTCACGCCCAGCCCAGGCTCTGATGGAATATTCCAGGCTTTCTGCCCCAGGTCTTTTGGGTCTTGCTCTGCTGGCAGAGCTTTCCTGCTCCTGCCCGCTCCCGTCTCAGTGACCAGCTCTTGCCCCTGCAGGGCAAGGCCTGCCTCATTGATGAGCTGCCCCTCCCGCCCTGGATGTGACCTTGCAGCCTGTTCATCTGAGCACCTAACCTTGACTTCAAGTGCCTAGAACTTTGTGCAGGACCTCTGCTTGGCTGGGGGATCCCCACCTTCCCTCCCACCCACTGCTGCAAGGATGAGGTGTATTCACCGCTGGAGAAGCGGCCTTCAGAGTGCTGGTAGTGAATCTACAGCAAGCCTCCAGGAAGATCTCTGCCTGATTTCCACCTAGATTGAGTCTCTCTGTCTTTACAGAGCTGTTTTTCTTTGGCTTTTTAAACTCTTTCAGCCCCTGGTGATTGGTAGCAGGGAGACATGGGGAGCAGGTCCAGAGAAGGGAACACGTGTCCGGAGCATGGGTCTAGAGGGCCGGAAGGTCTTCCCCAGCATCAACAATTACTTCCCCATCCCAAGCAGCAGATACCTGGGTTCATCTGTGTTTCCCTATATAAAAGAATTTATATGAGACACAGAAATTATAGTGTAGATTATAGAATAAACTTATTAAAGATACAGAATATAGACATAGTTATAAAGGCAGTGCACCTTCGAGACGTGAAGGTGGACAGTAGGAAAGGGTTACTTCTACATTGAGCTAAGGTGAGGTCTGAGGTTTATAGTGGAGTTTGAGCCTTCAGAGGAAGGAAGGAAACATTTTCATGTGGGGTCTATACCTGGAATGCGTTAATAGATTCCTAGTGTCTTTAAGTGGTGGGCTCAGAGGCAGGCATTTCAAAAGGTTATAGAAATCAATGCAGCCATCAATCTTAATGGGCCTAGAGTTTAGATCAGTAGGCAGAGTGCTGCTTTGCACACTCTGAGGTCTTGGGTTTGATCCCCAGCATCCCCAAAATGGGAGAAGGATCTGGCAACCCAATCCCAAAGCAAACAGCCATTGAAAACCCTATGAATGGCCAAGAAGCACTGACATTGTGCCAGGCATGGCACAGTGTCGGGGAGTGTTTTGTTCTGTTGTACATAGGGTCACTATGAGTCCTACCTGACTCAACAGCTCCTAACAACAACAACAACTTGCCTTGATAAGGGAGCAGAATCTACTAAACAATGCCCCTTTGGATTACTGGAGGAGGTGCATATCTCACAGTCTTATCATCCTTCCTGGATGAATGTAGAAGTGAGGAGTGCTTTTAATTCTGTTTCCTCCTAGCAAGTATGTTGTTTTGTTTGTATGGATGTTATCTATCAGGGAAGCATGGACCACCAGTCCTGGCTGGCTGCAGAGCCCTCTATTCTCTTTCTTCCTATTACCCTCTAACAATAATCCTGTCCTCTTCTAACCTTTCATACAATCTACTGAATGACAGCTTATGTCACCCTTCTCCTATACTGGTAGTTTCCTAAAAAGTGGGGAAAAGTGTAGATGAAAATATAAGCTAAAAACAGGGCAAAGTCAACACATAAAAACATACATTATAATACCAGAAGTGGGCTAAATATGTGAGTTTTCTAGTGGCCAAAACGAAGTGAGGAAATTGTCAGCCTCAAGGGGCTCAGATTCCACAATATATAAAAAGTTGACTGTCAAGAAACACAGGCTTTTCTGAACTTGAGATCTGAAAGCCATTTCTCGTTTGGTTCCAAATACAGACAGTATCATGGAATGAGGGCTTCATGTCCTGACAACATCCCCATGTGGTGAATTTCCATATGTACTTCTTGAATAGAATATGCAAAGTGCTTGACATCATGCCAAAATGAAACTCAGCCAACTCACATGTACAGGGCAGGGTCATTTGTCACAGTGAAGTGTGGAGATTTAGGTTTGGAGGCACACACAGAAACTCCATGCCAAGAAATCCCTGAAGTTGCAGGCGGCAACTGTGATTTACGCCACTAGGGGCAGTATTGCCCCACTTCAGAGGAGAGGCTTGGGCGTAGGACTTGGGTGGCTGGATGAGAAGGTTCTATTGTTTCTCTTCACACACACACACACACACACACACACACACACACACACACACACACACTCCTAGTTTAGGATGCTGTGTCATGTGCTTGGCAAGTGTCTGTCATGGTCACCCCATGCCATGTGGACCAGGCAGCCTTACAGCTCAGGTCTGAGAGTCAATCAAGCAATCTTGGGTGCAAATGCGAGCACTGCAGCTTTGTGGCTTGGACGAGATCCATCGCCACTCTGAACCTTGGTCTCCTCTTCTGTAGATAGGCAAGAGAAGCTCTTGCTCTGCAGGCTGGGTGGGAGATGCTGCCTCTTGGCTCATGAGAGGATAGGAAATTGCAAAGTGAATCGGATGGATTCCCTGGCCTGTGTCCCTGGTGAGGACACAGGATGCTCGTTCTGAGCCAAATCCCAAGCCCAGTCTTCCTGCCCCCTTCAGCAGTTCTGGGGCCTGCGTTCCTGCCCGCCCGCCCCACCCCACTGACAAGTTTGGGAAGGGATTTTAACGGAGTTCATTACATTTTCCTCCTGCTGCTTGAGGACTTGATTTGAGAGCCAGAGGAACGTTCTCTTGATAAGGGGAAACAGGGACCCTGGGACCCCCTTCCTGCCCTCAGGGATCCCCTGTAAATGCTAATCAGGATGCCAGGCCCTGATCATCCCGCAGACCCCAAGAGCCGTCCCCTTGTAAAGCTGGCCCCAGCGCCATGGAGCATCCCATAGGCCAGCTGTGAACACACTGGCCCAGCACTGCCTGATGGCTGGCACTGCACTCACTGGTCACAGCTGTGAAGCCAGCATGGTGCCTCCCCTTCTTGGACAGCTGCTGCCACTGACACACAACTGCAGCTCAGACCTCGAGCCCAGCAGGTGACTGGAGGCCTGGCGGGCCTGGACACTCATTCTCATGTTGGCTGTTGTCAAATGAAAGGGTCACAGCCACGGAGGGTGAGTGGCACTCCAGCCCACACTGCTCAGCCCAGTGCTTGGGGCTTCTGTCCCTCCAGCCTGCTGCCTCCATCTGCAGCAGTGTGGAAGGCATTCCCCAGGGTGGCAGCCACCAACCAGCCTGCAGTGCTATTCTGAGTGAAATTAGCGTCCACTCGATTAAGTTTCCAGCGCCTCCATCGCCCAGCTCTATTTCCAGGACTCTCTAGCCTGATCGGGCCACTCTGTTGCATAGCACGCATGCAGACCATTTCTCCCCACAGTGGTAGAAAGTTCTGGGAAGTTCTGCAGCACAGCACTGAGTAGGTGGTAAGCTTTTTCACTTGCTGGGGGAGTCTGGGGCCAGGTAGTGGGCTGGGTGACTGGACATTAGGGTGGGGTGACACTCACCTTCTGATGCACGCCAGGGACAGGCTGTTGAACCCTGGGTGTATATGACCCTCCCTAGGCTGCCTCTGCCTTCCTGCCCTGAGTCAGGACCAGCCCTGGACCCTGCACTTGCCCCAGCTCTGAGGGAGGTCAGAGGGCAACAAGAGGCTCCAGCGATGCACAGTCAGCAGGTCCTGCCAAGCAGGGCTGGTGGAGCTGTTTGCAGAGCTTAGCACCCCCGTGGCTCCAAGGCCAGCTGGACCTCCACCCCAGCCAGTGCTCTGTCTTCATCTGCCCACCTGGGACCTGTGCCCCAGAGATGGTCAGCTGATCACAAGGACAGAGACCTCTCTGCCCTGCCCAGAAAGCCAGGACTGAGTGGTGACAGCCTTCACTGTCTGCTGGCATGTGTGTGTCTGTGTGTGTGCACAGGTGTCTATATGTATGCCTGCGTGTGTCTGTCTGCATGTGTTGTGTGAGTTCTATGTGCATGTGCACATGTGCACTGTGCACGAGTCTGCGTGTCTCCATGTGTCTATACGTGCATGCATTGTGTCTGTATGCGCATGTGTGCATGCCTCCGAGCCTGTGTTGGCCCCCACTGAGGCCACAAGCCGAGGCCTCCCTGCCTCCTCCTTCCACAGTGTGTATTGATAGCAGGAAAGCCTTTACCTCCTGGTCCTGCCCAGCCAGCAGGGGCTGCCTCTGAGGCTGTTGGGTTCAGAATAACCTCCAGCACGTGACCGGTGACACTCCTGGGTGCAGGGCCAGCTGGGCACCTGGTAAGGCTTCTGTAAAATGGGAGAGGTAATAGTACCCGCTGAGCATGCAGTGCCACAGTGGGGTTCAGTGTAAAGCTCTTAGCACAGACGTAAAGCTTAGCTGGTGCTGCTTTTTAAGACAATAAGGAGAGAAGATGCGTCCATGAAGCTGAAACTTTGCAAAGTAGCACATTGTGTCATTCATCCCCCCTGCATGGGAAGAGAAGTGTCACCATTCCCATGGGCTGGCCAAAGAGGACTCAGGAGCCCAGAGAGGCTGGTCAGTTGACCCCATAGCCAGGAGCTGTGGGGTTCCTCTCCCTGTCAGGCACGCACATCTGCACACACACGCACACGCATGCACACTGGCTTCTGAGGACCATCAGAGCCTGGTAGGAAGAATCACGATTGCCAGCAGTCTGCTGGCTTGGGGACAGGGAGCTCAGGGTTTGTTCCTCTCATAGTGAAGTGACCACTACACAGTGCCTGCCATGTACCAGACCTTGACCATGTGCAAGGGTGGCAGAAGGAGTAAGAGACCCAGGGCTGGGGAGAGAAGGCAGCAGGGAGGTGTGGCTTCCCCATGGCCTGGGAGGCCCAGGCCTAGGACTCCTGCTGCCTGTCATGGAAGAGAGAGCTGGAGAGAGCTTCTGGCCGGGCTAGGGCCAGGGAGTGTGTTTGTGTGGCTGCCAGGCTCCAAACACCTATGAAAACTCCCCTGCCAACCACCTGCCAAGATCCCTCACGCCACCCTTAAAAGGCGTCCCTGCCTTAAGGTTGGGGAGTTCTGTTCCAGACTGCCCCATCTGTCCCAAAGGCAGCTGTGGGCCAGGCATGGTGGCACGGACCTGTAATCCCAGTGACTTCAGGAGGCGGCGGCAGGAGGATCCCAACTTCGAACCCAGAGGCAGCCTGAGTGACTTAGGGAGACCCTGACTTAAAATAAAAGAATAGAAAAGGGGCTGCAGGTGCAGCCTAGTGGTAGAGCACTTGCAAAGTATGTACAAGGCCCTGTGTTCAACCCCCAACACCACAAAAAGAACACTAAAAAGCAGCTATCTTGGACGTAACGGTAAACAGCTGGCCGTGCGTGGGGAGGGCTGGCCTATTTCTTCACAGAAAAATGGACCAGAGAACAGGACACATGGATGGGCTTTGGTGCATGAGGAAGAGAAAATGATGGGTAATGCCAAAGTGGGGAGCACATGCCCAGAGTGGGACCCCAGGGAGAGGGGCCACAGTTCCCGTGGCCCATAGGACAGCTGCCTCCCAGCTAGATTCAGGACTCAGTGGGGGAGGCTGGCAGGACAGTGGAGGACAATGACCTCATTTTTGGATTATTATTATTTAAACACGGAAAACCTAAGACAGACAAAAAAGGTTTGTTTTGGCAACTTGACTTTCAGCTTGGGGCCTAGGTTTCTCCCCAGGGTTTTGTTCCTCTGGGTCCTGGGTGTGGTGGCCTCAGGCCTAGTGAGGTCAGGCTGTATGGGGAGGGCCATGGGGGAAGGGGCCCAGTTGGCCTGGGTGGCAAGGGAAGGGCAAAGTCACATGGCCATTTGTTTTGCCTACAAGACCCCAAATGACTGGGTGGCTGATTCTTTTTGGTGGCTGTACCTCCTGGTAGGCTGAGAAGTTGCTTTGGGTTTTTACTTTGTTTTGGTTTTGCTTTATTTGCTGTGACTTGTGACGGAGAACTCTGGTTCCTGGTTGGCTGCAAGGAACATGGTGCCCTGAGTCACTCTTATCTCCTACCAAGTACACAAGGACTGGGTCATATCTCCCCCCTCCCCCCATCCCTGCAGGACCTGTCACTGCCCGGCCCCTGCCCAGGCTCAGCCACTCCCACACCAGTGATCGCGGACACCCCCATCTAAGAGACTCTTCCACCTCCTCACCTTCAAGTTGGATGGACATATGTTCCTAAGGTGAACTCCAGACCCCCTCTCACCGCAGAGCTGGCCTAGCCTGGCTGCACAGTGACACACGCCTATGATCCTAGCCCTCAGGAGGCAGAGGCAGGAGGGTCTCCAGTGTGATGCCAGCTGGGCTACATTGTGAGGCTGTATCTGGAGAGAAAAAACAAAAAAAGAGACAGAGCTGGCCTGGGCCTTCTGGCCACTCACCATCCTGTGAAGCCATTTCCTGTCTCCATATTTTACAAAGATCAGAGGAGAGAGTTTTCACCCCAGCCTGTCTCTTACCTGCTGTGTGACAAGAGGCAAGTCATCACTTGCTTTCTCTCAGCACTGGTCTCTTCAGCAGAAGGCCGGGGCATTGCCGTCACCAGGAAGTCATGTGAGGAATCTGTGAGCTGGCCCGGGCTCAGTCCTGACACACCATCCATGGGAAGGGTCAGCCCCCTACAGCATCACGCCACCTTGGCCATTTGCCCTGAAACTCCAGTGGATGGTCCAGGGGCAGCAGCCCAGTCCCTAGGGCCCCTGGGCAAGGGAGAAGACGCTGGTGAGTCAGGCCTGAGGCACTCCACTCTCAAGTCCACACCAGGGTGGCCAGCTTCTGCCCTCCCCGGAGGCCAGCCTCACCTTCAGGACTAGAAAATGAGATGTGGCCATCTGCCTGCCGGGGGGCTCACCCTTCCTCTGTCTTGGAGGGCTGGGGCTAAGGAGACCCAGATCCCCTTTTCTCTAGCTGCATCAACTCATCTGCTCACTCACCCACCAACTAGCATGTGGCCTTGGAGGGAAGGTGCTGCCCAGGGCTGGCTCTCCACTGCACCACAGAGAGTGAGAGAGTTTTCACCCCAGCCTGTCTCTTACCTGCTGTGTGACAAGAGGCAAGTTATCACTTGCTCTCTCTCAGCACTGGTCTCTTCAGCAGAAGGCCGGGGCATTGCCGTCACCAGGAAGTCATGTGAGGAATCTGTGAGCTGGCACCCAGTAGGTACTCAACCAATAGAGGTTGAGGTGAGGAACAGCTGGCACACACTTCAGTATTCTTATGTGCTTCTGTCTTCCACTCACCCCTCAGTCACAGCATGTGCTATAACTGTCCTACTGTATGCCGAGGGCTGTGCCCAGTGCAAGGAAACCACACAGAGGGACGGGGCTGCTCCTGCCTCTGGAGTTCTCACGGCAAAATGAGAGGGGCAGGTGGGAAGGGAGAGGGTTGGGAGTATAGTGTACGTGTGTTAAAGTGTATATGTGAGCCGCATGCAGTGGCTCACGCCTGTAATCCCAGCAGCTCTGGAGTTGGAGTCAGGAGGATCCCAAGGTCAAGGCCAGAGGCAACCTGGGTAACTTGGCAAGACCCTAACTCAAATTTTTTAAAAAATAAAAATGGGCTGCAGGTGCCATCCAGTGATCGGGCACTTGCAAGGTGTGTGAAGCTCTGGGATCAACCCCTAAATACTGCAAAAATAAATAAACAAATAAATAAAAATAAATGAATTTTTAAAATAAAGTGTATGTGTGAAAGAGGGTGTGGATCCAAACAGTATGTGAGAGTGTATGGGTGGTGTGTGTGTGTGTGTGTGTGTGTGTGTGTGTGTGTGTGAGAGAGAGAGAGAGACAGAGAGAGAGAGAGAGCATGTGTGTGAGATTTGTGTGTCTGGTGTCTGAGTGTATATGTGAGGGTGTGAGAATATTCTAGTCTGCAAGTGTGTAAGTGTGTGGTGTGTCTGTGTGTTCCATCCCTACCCTCTGTCCTCTACAGCTAGGTGACCTGACAGCCAGAGGCGCTGCCACTGGCAGGTCCCACAGTCGCCAGCAGGGGCCAGGAGGTCACAGCCTGCCAGGTAGAGTGTCTCAGGGAATGAGACGTGTGGGGGGCGCGGCCTGGACTGAGCAGGTTCTCTATCTGTCTGGAGCATCGGGCAGCGAAGGCCGCAATCTCCATGCTGTGACCTCGCTCAGCACCGCTGGGACAGAGGCTGACCGAGGGGCAGAGGCCACTCCACCTATGATTGGGCTGTGTGACTATGCTCAGAATCCCTGGGGGCCAGGGAGTGGGGCAAAGAGTGCCGAAGATCAGCACCAGCTGCGTGGATGGAGCGTCGACCGTGTGCTGGGCGTGGTCTGCGTTCTGCCCACGCCATATCTCATTTAACCCAACAGCAACCACGCAAGGCCGGTGCCCTCTCATCCTGACTTTACAGATGGAGAGACTGGGACTCAGGGGCTGGCGTCCTCCAAAAGCCTGCCCCCTCCCTGGAGGCTCCTCCCTTTTGCCCCTCAGGGTGATCCAGACCTTGGTGCTCACGCTCTCTGAGCCTCGGTTTCTCCACTTGGAACGAGAAGCAATGGTGCCCCTCAGGGGTGCTGATGCCACACTGGGAGAATCTCCAGGCACTTGAAGGTGCTCACAGCCTGGTGACTGCCGCAGAGCAAAGGGAGTGGACGGACTCCCTACAGCAGGTATCTGCCCTGTTGTGGGGCTGTGGCATCCTTCGCTACCACCATCTAGGGCAGGTACTGCTGTGGTCTCCCGTTCCCATGGAGGACACCAAGTCTCAGAGGCGCATCACTCTATCCCCTGGCAGGAGTCTGCTTATCTGCACACCCAGCCTCGGCAATCTCAGTTGATCTGATCTTCATTCCAAAATGCTGCTTTCCTAGGCCTATGGGAAACCCAAATGGAAACCCACTCCCCTTGCTGTGAAGGTTGAATTGTCATGTACACTGTGTTCCATCTTCCATCTGTGCCAAGGACATGTCCCTGGTGCTAGAATTCCAGTGCTTTTATCTCCTGACACTCAGGTCTATGGTTGAGTCATTTAGGCCTGAAGACTTGCAAATCTCCAGGACCCTTCTGAATAGCCAGGAAAGCTGCTGCTGGAGACATCTTCATGGCAAGATTGACATCTTCCCTCTCGACTTCCTGGCCATCCACAAGCCCCTTCCATAGTTGTCATCATTTCTCAATAGCTGTTGGTCTGACAGGTTTAGGGACAAGGGATTCAGATACCATGCTAGACTTGGCATTTCATCCACCCTCACCAGGGTTGCTTTGGCAATGCTGAGACTCAGAGAAGAAAAGCTTTTTCTTGGTTAATTTGGCTGTTGTTGTTGTTGTTGTTGTTGTTGTTGTTATTGTTGTTGTTGTGTGCCATCAAACTGGAGCTGACTCATAGTGACCCTATGTAAACAGAATAAAACCTCCCCAACACTGTGCCATGCCTGGGCTTATTGTCAGTGTTTCTCTGCTATTTGTAGGGTTTTCAATGGCTGATTGTTTGGGTAGTGGGCTGTTGGGTCCTTCTCCTAAGCCTACAGCACCTAGTATTCCCAGGTGGTCTCCAATCCAAGGACAAATCAGGCCCAATCCTGCTTAGCTTCTGAGATCAGATGAGATGGGATGCCAGGGTGGTAGAGCTGTAGATAGTTACTTTGGTGGGAATTGGTAAAGCCAAGATTTAAGCAGAGGTCAGACCACAAAAGCCCCTCCCTCCCTCTGCCCATGATCTCCTGGGCATGTGGATCCACTCTCACCTTGGCCAGACGAAAAACTGAGACCAGAAGGTGAAAGGACACTTAGTTTAGACGCAGATTCTACTTGGCAAAAGTTCTGGGGCAAGAGTTTTGGTAAAGGCTACTTGATTCTGATCACCTCAGGTATATTTTTAAATGAAAGAGATGTGGGTGAGGGTATAGCTCAGTGGTAGAGTGCTTGCCCAGCATGCAAGGGGTTCTGGGTTCAATCCCCAGCACTGAAACATAAATAACTTTTTTAAAGGAGATGAAGAGGCAAGAGAAGAAGTGAAAAGAAGTTCCGAATCCAGTATAATACTGCCACTTGGAAAGAAAAGGTACTGCTTCTTCCACCTAGGTTGTGCTGCTCCAAACCTGCGTGTACCTTGCCACCTCCTCAGAGCCTCCTCCTGGTGTTCACCCCGCAAAGTGCCTGATGCTCTACATCATTCTCTGTTTCCTTTTTCCTTGGCACCTGTAGCTAACCTTTTTATGCTCTGTATTTTTATGCCTGTAATTTTCTCTCCATTTAGAGTGTGAGTTCCATGAGGTGAGTGAATCAATTTGTCTCTCCCAAGTGCCCAGAGCACTCCCTGGTCCATAGCTGCCCTCAAAAAATATCTACTGAATGAAAGAATGGAACATTGTCACCCCATCCAACATCCTGTGCCTTTACCAGAGTAACCCGGGCCCCATGCCGATGTCTGTGCTTCGTCACATTTCACACGTTCTTAAACCTTAAAAAAAATGCAGAACATCACCAGGCTTGAAAAACTGACTTCCAACCTATGCATAGCTAAAAAGACATAGTTCCAACTCAGCTGTTTTGGGACAACTTGTTGTTTCTATTATTTTAAATTAAAAATTTGCTCTTTAGACATGCTTTTAAGAATCATTGTGGTGGGAGGGCTCTGGGGTCTCTTCGTTCTACATCAGTTGTTCTGGGGTGATTTGGTAATGTCTAGAGACACTTTTTGTTGTCATAACTGGGAGGGTGCTACTGGCATCTCATGGGTAAAGCTCAGGAGGCTGGCCAGTCATCCTACAGTGCATAGCACAGTCCCCTTGACAAAGAATTATCTGGCATGATGTCAATAGTGCCAGCATTAGGAAAGCTGTTGTGTGTCAGCTCATATGTCTCAGTGAGTCTTTGGTGGGAAGAACACTGACTCTGCCATAATCAGCACGAATGCACGAGCATTTACGTAGACCTGGCTCTGTGCCAAGAATTGTGCCCGGCATTGGGGAAGATACCCAAAAAAATGATGCACAAGCTTTACTCTTGAGAAGTTCATCAACTCCCTATCTTGCCAGATATCTGAAATCAGACCTTTCTGTTTCTCCATTAGCTTTCTGTTTACTTTGCTTTTTTGACAGAGAAGCCCCTATTTTTCCTTGAGAAAAACTATCCACACTTACTCATTCATGAGCTATGTCTCACATGCATCATCACGTCTTTGCCATTTTGGAAAATGGCACTAACCACGGTAATACCCCATGTACTTCTACTGAATTGTACCATTATTCCCAACTTGTCACACCTCCTTATGTCTGCCTTCTTTGCGACATGACTCACAGTTGCTGTCACCAGAAACAGAACAAATTTTTCCACCCAGCCGATGTTGGGCCTGGCCACATGCTTTGGCCAACCATATGTTAGGTTATGCAATGCTAGCAAAGGCTTCAAATGAGTCTGTGAAATCAGGCTTTTCTCTTGCATGTCTGCCATTACCATGAAGCAGGGGCCCAAGCATGATGGGTGACATGTGGAAAAGACTTAAACTCAACCCCCAGAGTCACATCCAACCAGCCCAAAGCCTCAAGCAGAGCCACCCAGCCAAGGTCAGACAAGGTCAGCTTACCACAGCCAAATGTCAGCCAACTGTGGAACTGTGGCCATAAGACTAAGTGCTTGTGGTTGTAAACACAAAGTTTCAAAGTGGCCTGTTATACAGCATTGTTGTGATGTGAGCTGACTAATAAAGTAGTTGTGTTCAACCAAGCTACTGTGCAACTTTGTGGATCAGAAACACAAACAAATGTCCAAATCCCTGAGCAACTTTCCTGGGATAATAATCATACCTCACATCCATAGAACATACTTTAGTTACTTTTACATGAATTATTGTTGATTCGCACCAAATACCCACAGAGTAGATAATATTTCCTCTACTTTGCAGATGAGATCATATCACTCTCAGAAGTTACGTGCTTGAGATTACAAAGCTTTACTTCCTCATAAAAGGGACAGGCATAAGAAAGCAGCTTGCTTCCTCTTCCCATTTCTCCTTTTCCACAGCTGAGGCAGCCACATTGCAGCTATGAGGTTGGTATCAGTTAGCTATTGCTGTATAACAAACAACCCCCAAACTTGGAGGTATATAACAATAACTACTTATATAACTCACAAGTTTGTAAGTTAGGTAGTTCAACTGATGTAGGCTAGGTTCAGCTGATTTTGATTTTGTTTGTTTCTGTATTTGTGATCAGCTAGCAAATTAGCTGGAAGCAGGATGGTCTAGCATGGCTGTATCCACATCTTGTGGTTGACTATCCAACAGAACAATAAGCAGTGATGGGCCCATCTACCTGTGATCAGCCAGCAGGCCAGTCCAGATTTGTTCCCATGGCATAAGTGGCTTCTGACACCAATAATGAAAACACACAAGAATTCTCAAGGCCTGGGCTCTGGAATCCAGAGTCAGTGTCACCATATCCTACTGGCCACAGTACATCACAAGATCAACCTGGATCTTAGTGGTGGAATGAGGGACACTGTCCACTTCTTGATGGGACAATCCATTAGGTCACACTGCAAGAGGAATGGATATGGGATGGGACCTGGGGTCCTTTCTCAATCAGTGGTTCTGCAATAGGTGTCAGGCATGAGCAGAAAACAGTGGTGCATAATGATAGAAGAGTCCTCATAAGTGACCTGAGACTGCCTACCCTGCTCCTCTAAGTGAGCAATTAGTGACCTGCTAGGCTCAGCCTGGGGGATGGGTTTCCTGTTGCCAGAGCCAAAATCTCCTCTAATGGACAAAGTGAGGGATTCAGGCAAAGATGGGAGGATGCGGGAAATAGACAACATACAAATCTTGTCTCCACTGCATATTAATTAGCTATTTGACCACCAGCCAGATCCTTAACCTTGTTGACCTTCAGTGCCTCAACTATAAAAGGAACAGGGCAACACCTAGCTTAAGGCTTGTTGTGGGAACCAGAGACCAGGTACACAATACTCTTAATAATAGTGCATTGGGCAAAGCTAAGCCCTGGGCCTCCATTTTAACACTGAATTCCTTTAACACCTTATTATGTCGTTGTTGTCATTGTTAGGCACCGGCTCATAGTGACCCTATGTGCTACAGAATGAAACACTCCCTGACACTGTGCCATGCTAGGCACAATGTCAGTGTTTCTCTGCTATTTATAGGGTTTTCAATGCCGGATTGTTTCAGAATTGCATTGGGAGTAGATTGCAACGTCCTTTTCCAGTTTCTGTTTTTGTGGTGTTGGGCATGGAACCCAGGGCCTCAGAATGTACAGAGCAGCACTCTACCAATTGAGCTAAATCCCAGCCCCAACACCTTATTATGGTAACTCCATTTTTTCCTGTGAGAAAGATTAAAGTCAAAGAATTAATAAGTGCAAGATTTAGGATTTGAACCCAGGTGGTTTGACACCACAACCCCATTTCCTACCCACATAGCAACATGCCTGTGACAATTGGGAACTATTGAATAACAGCTAGAAAAATAACCTCCTGCTACACCCATATTAGAATGGATAATTTTTTTAAATGCTAGAAATGGTGCAGAGAAAGTGGGCCTCTCACATCCTACTGGTAACAAAATGGCACATACACCTTGGAAAACATTTTGGCATTTTCTTAGAAAGCTAAACACACACTTACTGTAGAAGCTGGTGGCCATATTCCTGGTCATTTGCCCTAGAGAAATGAAGACTTATGTTCACCCCCAAATATGTACACTGTTGTTCAATAGTGCCTGCAGCCATACTGCTGTAACATCTGATCCCATCAGATCTCAGAAGCTAAGCAGGGTGGGGCCTGGTTAGTACTTGAATGGGAGACTGCCTGGGAACACCAGGGGCTGTAGGCAGAAGGACCCAGAAGCCCACTCACCAAAAAACAATCAGCCATTGCAAACCCTATGAATAGCAGAGAAGCACTAAAAATCCCGTTTTGCCTGTTGTATATAGGGTCACTATGAAATGGACACAGGCTCAATGGCACCTAACAACAAAAACAATGTTAAATAACAGCTCTACTCATAATTGCCAAAGACTAGAAACAACTCGAATGTCCTTCAACAGGTGAATGATAAACATGGTTTAGCCACTCACTGGAATAGTACTTAGCAAAAAAAAAAAAAAAAAAAAAAAAAAAAAAAAAAAAAAAAAAAAAAAAAAAAAAAAAAAAAAGAAAGAAAAAAAGAAAAGAAACCAATTATTGATAGACACAGGAATATGAATGAAACTTAAATGTGTTACATTAAATGAAAGAAACCAAAATCAAAAAGCTGCATACTGGATGACTACATTTATATCACATTCTGGAATGATCAAAATTATAGGGTCAGAAATCAGATGAGAGCTGAGTGCAGTAGTGCACCTCTGAAATCCCAGCAACTCAGGAGGCAGAGGCAGGTTCAAGGCCAGATGAAGCCTGTGTGACTTAGTGAGACTCTGTCTCAAAATGCAAAGTAAAAACTGATCTGGGGGTATGGCTCAGTGTTATACTGCTTGAAAAAAGCATGTGTGAGGCCCTGGGTACCCCAGCACCACACACACAAAAAAGAAAGAATAAAGAAAAGAGAGAAAGGAAGGAAAGGAAAGAAAAAAGAAAAGGAAAAGAAAAGAGAAAAGCAATCAGATGAGCTGTTGGGGAGGGTGGGGGAAGTTTGACTACTGACTAGCATGAGGGGAATTATGGGGGAGACAAGAATATTCTGGATGTCAGTTGTGGTACTAAGGATTATAGAGAACTATATAAAAAAGTGAATTTTACTGTATGTGAATTCAATTTCAGTTAATAAACAAATATTTCATATATACTGTCTCATTCAAATATGCCAGGGCCCTTGGGAGACCATTACTATATGGCTTTAGCTCCATAGCTATAGGACCTTCAGCTAGCCCTGGGGTGTGGAGACCAGGGCTCTGCTCTGCCGTCTGGGGATCTCGGGAAATGAAGGAGGCTTCTTCCATGGGGTGCAGTGTACAGGCCTCAGAGCAAGCCTCAGGAAGGTTCTCATCAGTCCCTACCTGGGCTGGTTCAGATCTGATCACAAAGATTGACCAAACTCCAGCCTCCTGGTGGCATACTAGGAGGCTTGGTATAGGGGACCAGGATCCCCTGGTCACAGCTGTCCTGTGTAGATGGTGAGCAGGGACCACCCACCTGCTCACCATCTACACAGCCTGCCCCTGCTCTTAGGAAGGTTCCTCAGCCACTCAGGATGCAGCTCGTCTGTGTCCTGAAAGCAGCATTCCTAAGCATCACTTTCCATGGACCAAACAGTATTGCTCTTGAGAATTCAACCTACAGAAATAACTGGATAAAATAAAGAGCTAAGTTCATTGAGAAATTCACTGCAGAATCATGAACCTATAGTCAATTACTGGACTCATTGCCTGATTCTGATGAGCATATTGTGGGATAGTAACTCTCCATATTATGCAGCCACTAAAAATATAATATCAGGCTGGGCATGGTGATGTGTGCACCTGTTATCATAGCTACTTGGGAGGCTACTGGAGACCAGGAGTTCAAGATCAGCCTGGGCAAAATAGCAAGACTCTGTCTCATAATGTGTGTGTGTATGTCCGTATGTGTGTGTGTGTGTGTGTGTGTGTCTTTAGGTGCCATCGAGTCAGATCTGACTCATAGCGAACTTATGTAAAGCAGAATGAAACACCACCCAACATTGTGTTTTTATGTTGAACCCATTGTTGTACCCATTATGTTTCTTCTCATTTTGAGTCATGTCACACCAACAAAAGGAGGTGTCAGGGACTCTACTCTGTTCCCATCATTAAGATCTACTCTACATTGAGGAGACAATTCTTCCCCAGTCTTTTCTTGAATGCCTTCCAGCCTGGGGGGCTCATTTTCTGACACTATATTTGACAGTGGTTCTCTGCTATTCATAGGGTTTTCAGTGGCTAATTGTTTTGGAAGTGGGCTGCCAGGTCCTTCTCTGTAGTCTGTCTTATTCTGGAAGCTCAGCTGAAACCTGTCCACCATGAGTGGCCCTGCTGTTATCTGAAATATTGGTAGCATAGCTTCTTTCAGCATCACAGCAACACATAAGCCTCCACAGCACAACAAAATCACAGAGATGAGGGTGACTATATTATATGTATGTATATAAAAATTAATATAAATATGTGTGTATATATAAAATTAATATAAATATAATTTTTAAAACTGTGGATAAGTAAAAAACAATTAAGATGTCAGGATAATTAGGGAAAAGTAATTGCTAAATTGTATATGCAATATAATTAAATCTGTATAAAGTAGGCATGCATTGGATAAAGAATAAGTAAAGAAAAAAGCATTAGGATGGGAGTCATGGTGGTGTTATGAGAGAATGTCTTCTTAAAATTTCATAATAGGTATATATTTATCATAAGGCATGAACTCACATGCTTATAGAGGTTGGAGGCCTACCCACACTCAAAGAGCAAATTGCCTTATCCCAAGTTCACCAATTTAAATGTCAAGTGTTAATCTCATCCAAAAACACTCCCCAAAACTGCCATATTAATCACCATGACAAATACTTGTTCAAGTCCCTGTTTTCAATTCTTTTGTGCATATCCCCAGAGGCAGCGTTGCTGGATGATGGGCTGATTCTATGTCTCCTTTTCTAAGGAGCTGCCATTCCATGTTCCATGCTAGACGTCCCATTTCACATTCCCACCAGCCTGTGCAGTGGCTCTCATTGCTCTGCATCCTCAGTCTATTCAAGTCCTTTGCACATTTTTTCAATTAGGTCATTTGGCTTTTTTTTTTTTTTCTTTTAGTTTTTAAGTTGTAGAAGATGACATATTAATTATATTATATTATATTTATTATATTATTTTACATGTATGTTATATATATTCTACATACTAGTCTCTTATCAGATCCATGATTTGCAAATCTGTTTCCCATTCTGTAAGTTGTCTCTTAGTTGATAGCATCACTTGATGTATATAACTGTTTAATGCTGATTAAGTCCAATGTATCTGTTTTTCCTCTGTTGTCTGTACTTTTAGTGCTATATCCAAGCAATGACTGCAAAATGCAATGTCATAAAGTTTTACCCTCTATTTTCCATGAGTTTTGTAGTTTTATTAGGTCTTATTTGGGCCTTTGGCACATTTTTAATTAAATTTCGCATATGGTATAAGAATCTAGCTTCATTCTTTTTCATGTGAATATCCTGTTTACTTAGCACCGTATTGAAAAGATGGTTGGTTCCACATTGAGTGGTGTTGGCCATCCTTGTAAAAGTCCTCTGGCCATCTGTGTGAGGCTTTAACTCTGGGTTCTGAATTCCATTCCATTGGCCTGTACATCTGCCTTCATGCTAGTGCCACACTGCTTAACTACTGTGACTTTGTAAGTTTTAAAATCAGGAAATGGAAGATCTTCAACTTTGTTCTTCTTTTTCAATTTCATTTTGGCTACGTGGGACCAAACATGTTTGTAATATTTTTAAAATGAAATGCTTGTAGACACTAGTACAGGTTCTTTTTTCACAAAAGGGACCATCAGACAAACATATCCTTGTGTCATTTTTTTTCTTTTTTACTTTCTTTATTAAGTTTTTTTAGTTATAATTTTTTAAAAGAACAGATCAAAAAAAAAAAAAAAAAGCCCTGAAAATTATCTTCATGTCTAGTCCTGAAGGTTACATAGCTTTTCAGTAGGAAAAAGGATAGACCTAAATAATCTGAAGAAACTTTGGACATGGTTCTAGACACGTAGGATTAAAGGTTTAAAGGTGTTGTGAGTAAACATGTCAGTTCTCCCCAAATTCATCTATAAGTTTTCCATGATTTACCAAAATTTCTAGCAAGAATTTTTACAAATCAATAAGCTTCTTCTTAAATTTATATAGAAAGGTAAAGAAACTAGAGTAGCTAAAATCATTTTAAAAAGAAGAAGGAGGAAGAGGAGGAGGAG